>JAOUQZ010000025.1:3051483-3066729 GCA_028564935.1 Neosilurus hyrtlii | reverse complement strand
ATAGAAATAACACAGTGCAGCTTCTCAAATCAGTACAATGTTAACATCAACACTTCTGTTGACTCACATGGGGAAACAAACTCCCTAGAACAAGAGAGTTTTTCTTCAACAGCTCAATATGTTTGGAGGCCTGGAAAAACCTGTGTGGACATTTTCTACTATAGATTATTGGGAAAGCTACAGGCTCTCCTGTACTAAAGCAAATGTATCTGTCCCATGTATCTCAATTAAATGTGAGATTATACTTCTGATTTCAAGGTAGAAAACAGCATTTTCCTCCCATTTTGGTTACCCACCAATTCCTACCCAACCCTCTTTTGATCACTTACCAACCTAACAACTACCAGCCACCACAGCTCTCTTCTGTCATATACCACACTACCACTTGATCAGGAACATGTGATTCCTTGGAGACAGGTGAAGCCAGCTAAATGTGTCTTTTGTGTCTGTTGATCAAGAAATCTGTAGAGACATCTACCTTCTTCTATCAACTCTTTTCTATTGTTTCTATCTAGTGATTTACCCTCTTCAACCTATATGAGCTCAAAGGCACCCAACAATGGTCAGTGCTGCTGTGGTCGACAGAGGTGTAAGGGTGTATTCATACTAAAGTTAAGAGATTAAATATTACCTAATGTAGCAATTATTATTCTGAAGGCTTTGGCAAAACATCTGCAATGTTCTTAGCTTTTATTATATTGAGAATATTCACACTTAGTCAATGCTGGACTGATGGTTTTATAATAATGTATTCTGTGGTGGCAGCTCCGTAGCTCTGAATGCTGTTATTGATTGGAGTTTTGACAAGCATCAACAATTCCTTTTTCTGAATTCTGTGTACTGATGGAATAAGAGAAATAACACAGTGCAGCTCCTCAAATCAGTACAATGTCAACGTCAACACTTCTGTTGGCTTGTATGGGAAAACAAGCTCCCTAGAACAAGACAAGAGTTTTTCTTCAACAGCTCAATATTTTGGAGGCCTGGAAAAAACCCTTGTGGTCATTTCCTACTATGGATTATTGGGAAAGCTACAAGCTCTCCTGTACTAAAATTAATGTATCTGTCCCATGTATCTCAGTTGCATGTGAGATCATACTTCTGCTTACAAGGTAAAACTACCACTCTGAATGTAGTCAAAGCTGGAAAGTAGTAGAGGAGGTAATTTTTTCATTAACATGTCCAAGCAAAAGTATAGATATACATACAATAACATAAACATAAGTATATTCATATACACAGAAGACCATTCAGTGCGGAATGATTTGATTCATCATTCATTCTTTTTTTGAACCGCTTTATCCTACTGGGGTCGGAAGAAAAGGGGTTTGTTTTAGCCCATCTCAGCCAACTCTGATGAAAGGCAGGGTACACTCTAAACAGCTTAGGGCCAACACAAACACACACAACCATTCACACTCACACATAGGGGCAATTTGGAACAGCCAAATTAGCCTAATGTGCATGTCTTTGAACTGTGGGAGGAAACCAGAGTACTCTGAGGAAACCCACACACACAATGGGAGAACATGCAACCACCACACAGAAGTGCCCTAAACTATAATATAATTAATGTATTATTTATAATGAGTATTTTTTTTATATTTTATCCTTTTATTATTTTTATTATTTGTTTAGATTTTTATATATTTTTATTTATTTATAAGCATTAAACCTCCCAGTTACACTGCTATTTTGGTCCTTTCTTATCTCGATACACAGGTGAAAACAACTATGCACTTTGGTTACTGTAGCAGTTTCACATCTTCAGGGCTTTTCAGCTTAGTTGAAGTAGCTAATAGAAATATATGTCCTGGGGCCATGCTTTATATCTCATCAGGAAAAAAACCCTTTGGATACAGAGATTTAATTCACTTTCTTTTGGTTTTCCAAACACTGTGCATTTAGAACAGGAACATGAGTCATCCTTAATAGAGTGAATAGGTTGATGCAGCTGCTGTTGAAAGAGATTAAGTGTGTGTAAGAGTGTGTGTATCCATAACTGAAGACTCCTGCTTTAGCCGGAGTTACGTGGCCAAACCCTCCCTCGTCTGATGTACTGACAGCATTGTAAACCCAACATTACCTACCAATCATTTTGTACTGTAACTGCATTATAGAACCGTCACTTTCTGTTAGACTGGGAACAGGATGGGTAAAAAAGCAAAGCAGATGAGATGACTTCCTTTTAGCCACTTTCACAATACCCATGGATTGTTTTAAATACAATAGCTTTTTATTTTTTTATAATTAAATAAAAGACCTCCTTCCAAACAGAAATGCAAAACATGCATTGAAAACACTCCGCCTCACTGATAGCATGTCATGAACTATTATGTCAAGTACATCAAAGATAATGTGGAGAGTGTGAATTGTATGATAAAGGAAGCAAAAGTGCAAAAACCAGGCTGCAAGTGCTAAAATATTGAAATAACAAATACAAGGATACATAAATTATGTGTGAATGGACTGATATTAAGATTGAACTACTGTTTATTATTGTCTACTGTGTTTGCCTGGGTCTTATCCAAAGTCTACATTAGCTGGAGTGATGAATACAGCAACAATACAGTGAGTATCATTCTGATGCCTTAATCTGAAACTGTAATAACAAATCAAAAATATCAGGGTACATGACATTCGAAAATCCTGTGAAATAAGATGAATATATTAGGACTGGCTGCAGCACCCCCACACACATATTATAATAATCCTCAACATAGTCACAATCTCTTTCAATGCCACTGTCCCACCTTCCAATAAGGTCATGTATCCCTCATTAAAACTGCTGCAATTGTATTTATTTTACAGAATCAAAGCTATTTATCCTAAGAGTTATGTTTGAAGAAGTGTGTTTGGAGTACTCCAGAGAACCAATTTTTGGTCTTCAGCCAAACTCAGATTTGGCCGGATCATCTCTGGAACATGTAGTTTTTCAGCACTGTAAACCGAGTAACGTGATTGGCTTAACTTGTCACATAACTTCCTGTTTCATGTTCTATGATGCTGGGGAAAGGATTGTTACAGTCAGCTGAGGAAATGTAACAATATCAGCATTTCATTGTGCCATTATTCCAAGCATTTAAGAAGCATTGTTCTTTACTGCTGTCTGAATGTTTGTACCAAAGAAAAACAAATGTACTGACACTCCAGCAGTCTATACCATGCCTGGGCATGCTTGACCACCAACGTCCATTTGGTTTGATTAGTGTGAATGCTACATACTGTTGTTAGTAATGGATCAGTGTACCATGCCCTGACCCACTTGAAGAGCTCAGGCACTGTCCAGTTGGACCCAGGCAAGGTATGCATCTGGTGCAATCAATAACGGTACCCAAGCAAGGAAATCCAATGTTTTTAATTCGTTTCATAAAAATTGGGTTGCTAAAAAAATTGTAGTCAGTGAGGCAAGTTGCAAATTCCTTCCTCAACGTAATCTGTCTCTGTAAAATAGTTTTATACTATGAGCAACACAATTTGATGAAAATTGATGCATTGCATAATTGAAAATGTCTATGGTATGTTTGAGGGCCATGTGCCACCATGCTCAAAATACTTCTAAATAAGCCACAGTGTAAAAACAATCATAATTTCAAGATATATTCTATGCAAGGGAATATTTCTTTAACTCAAGAAATTGCAATGTGATGATGTAGGTTTACTCAGGCAGAGAATGTTAAACACAGTGTGAGCACAGACCAACAGGGGAATTGTGAGATTGGATAGTTGGAAACACAGTACAGAATTCTACGAGTGACTAATGTTTTGGATGGACTGTGAAATCAAATGTGTTATGAGTCCTACTAACAAATGATCCCCAAATTGGTCCTGAATGTGTACTCAAATGTGAGAATGTCCTCAGTTCCCAGAAACACTAAGATAAAAAAAAAAAAATTTTAGCAAAAACTTTGTAATAATTATTATATCTTAGAGGCATAGCATGGTATATTATGGTATCACATTGTCAGAGATGTCATGGGTGTTATATGACTGTGGTACATCACTCTTACTGAGCTACGGCAGCCAATTAATATTTAAACCCAATTAATCCCAGGGATCCTGACATAAACTGTCAACAGAACATCTCCCACCCGCAGGTTTATATGGTAAAACAAAAAGATGCCCTGCAGACTTCCTTATTCATAAGTCTGTTCATAAGGAGCAGTCTAACAAGCACTTGCTGGAGAAAAAAAAATAAACAAAAACAAACAAAAAAAAATGGTGCTTAATTTCATTTCACACTGTGTTAATGGGTTTGACACGAAGACAAGCAGAGCCTCAGGAATCTTCCTTCCTAACATATGAATGCGTCACCATATTTCATTTCTGTCCTCTCCCCCAAATTCAAAGCACCTTTATAGATAACAAATTACATCAAGGAGAAAGGCAGTGAAGCCATTAATTGGTTTAACTTTGTTGCTTTAATTAGGACTTCACTGGGGACTGAGATAAAGGATGGAAGCATGTGACTAGCTGAGACATCTTTTCCACTCCCTCTCTGTATCATAATTACCCTTCCTTGTTTTCTGTAAGCTTAGTGTGCACAGGCTTATCATGTTTGTCAAAGTTCAGGATTAATATGACCCAGAGGAAGGCTGGGAATATCACAGGCACTATACTATGATTCAAACTAAGTTCCAGATATCATGTCATTATTTTTTTTATTATTTTGCTGTTTAATTATTATATTGGTATTTTTAGATACAAAATATGATTATTGTGGGATGTCTTATGTAATAGGCCGACCACTTAGCGTTGTACTCTACATCTTTGTCCCTCAATCCCTTTGTCCTTCAGTACTCTGTTATATGGTCCTGACAACTTGTCACATGACCTACACACTCTGTAATGATCCCACCTGCAGAGCTTTACTCACTGCTTCTAGTTTCAACATATGTCATTATTCATTCATTTTCTGAGCTGCTTAATCCTAATAAGGGTTGCAGGGAGGCTGGCGCCTATATCAGCCAAATCTGTGTGAAGGCAGGCAAAACCCTGAACAGCTCGCCAAGCCATTGAAGGCCAACACCTATACAACCATTCACACTCACATCATCCTGATACTGCGTTTGATATACCTGTTTGTTGGTGAACTTTGCTGGCTGGATCTTCAGACTGTCAGACTGTTTAAAGTTTTGGATTTGTCTGCCTGATTGTTCTATTAAATAGACTATCATCTGCAAATGCATCCTTTCATTTTCCAGTCTGCTCTGTTTGTTATTTTAAGAGCAAGTTATCAAGATATTAATATAATCTCATTGATTTAAGATATTATATTATTATATACATTTTATGCAATGTTGTAGTTTCAGTTAATTAGCACATTATATGAAAACTCATATTTTTATTATGACTTTATCTCTATTTATCCATCTATCCATCCATCCATTTTCCAAAAAAACTGTTTTCAGTTTTTTTCTATGTATCACAACAAGTAAATATATTATCTTATGATGTCGATAATTTTAACAATATAAGGGTATTATGTTATGTTTACTTATTACTTGATTATTTAAAACCAAAAAGTTCTCATTTTAACACACAATCTTTTTGCAGCAACTTTATCACCCCACAATAGAATGGAAAAAATAAATAAAATAAAATAAAACAAAATTTGTAAGAATTTAATTCCAGTTGTACTTTTACTATTATACTGATAAAATCATTATGTAAATTAAATATGGAAAAGAATTTATTATAATTTTTTTTTCATGTTTTGCATCCAGGTTTCTGGTCATCACAAGTGGACTGAAATAAAATCAGTAATATACCAATAAACGCTTGATATATTTATATATGGGTCTGTCCAAGCAAAAGGGTATTAAAAGTGTGCATCTGCCATTTAATTTCAAATTGAGCTTATAGATAGTTTGGGTTACATCACTGGTGATGTGTTCAGGTGCATCAGAAGATGTATTAAAGAACTACCTGTTCTGGCAAGACCAGTGACTCCCAGGAATAGACTGGTTGGCAACCAGGAAAAGGCTGGTGACTACTGCAGTTGGCAGCTTGGAAAGACAGCACCTGGGGCGGGGAGGGTTGGCAACCTTGGAGAAACAGCAACTACCGCAGTATGCAGTTGCAAAACATCCATGGCTTTAAGATCTACCAAGCCAGGTGTTTGGAGAATGTAGTTCTGTCACAGTGCACAGATGCTACATCTCATGAGACACAGGAGGAGCTGAGCCAGGAAGCACTCCACAGAGCTCAGAGCCTCCATGTGTCATTAATTGTCCCTCCAGGTCTGCCCCTGGTGAGGGTGCAAATCAAGTGGCCACAGGCTTGTAAGACAACAGTTTGGAAGCAGTTTGACGAGGATATCAACAAGGTGCTTGACACAACAGTCAAGGGAGCTGTGGATCGAAGGCTGCAGGCAATGACGACCATCATCATCAGCCTGACCCAGGAGAGGTTTGGTGCGGATGAGAAGAGACTAACTCGGACCACCTACACCATGAACCACAGGGCAGCGAAGATTCACAGAATCCTGCAGGAGTTGAAGTCCCTCAAGAAGCAACACAAGGAAGCCAGAGAGGAATAACGTCCCTCTTGGCAGAGTTGAGGGCTATCTTGAGGAAAAGACTGATGACCATGTGCAGAGCGGAATGGCACCAGAAGGAGAGATCCAGAAAGCAATCTTGCTTCATTACCAATCCATTTGGCTTCACCAAACACCTGCTGGGGCAGAAGCAGGATGAGAAGTAGAGGAAATAGACCTGCATCTGCACAACACTTACAGTGACCTGCACCAACAGGAAGAGCTGGGCCAGTGCAACATCCTTGTAGAAGCACATCAGCAGGAGATATGGCATGAGAATGATACAAACTGGAGGTGGCAATAATCACAGGCAGCACCACCTCTGTGATCTTGTTTCCTTTGGCAATGAACATGATTATCAAGTTGGCAGAGGCTGAGTGTCGGAGGCCCCAGAGTAGAAAAGGGGTACGCCAACCGCCAATTCGGGAGTTTATGGATGACCTGACAGTCACCACAGAGTTGGTGCCAGGATGTAGGTGGATCCTCCAAGGGCTGGAAAAACTCCTTTGGTGCCCTCGAATAGAATTCAATATACTTGGATATACCAACACAGTATATTGCCAGGAATACTCTGGCCACCACTTGTGTATGAGGTCCCCATTTTCATTGCGGAGGTCCTGGAGAATAAAACATTTGCAGCTGCCTCAGAAGATGGTTAGGGTTGCCCAGGAGCCTAAGCAATGTCACTCTTTATGGAAACACTACAATGCTCTGGTTGCCTCTGAACACTCTGTAAGAGGAGTTCAAAGTGACATGGGCATGGGAGGTGCTGATGTACAGAGACTCCAACAACCCGAAGGTGGCACAGGCAGGAGTGTTAGTAAAGACTGGAAGGAAGTGGAGTGCCCAAGCTGCGATACTGGATGCAGAGGATTGCGTGCACCACAAAGAGCTTGTGGGGGTGGTGGCCCGTGGCAGAGTAGGCTTGGGGATGTTCACAACACTATCTCGGTACAAGGAGCATAAGGGGAAGGAGAAGCAAATACAGATAAAAGAGGAGGTCAGGGCTGCAGTGGAGGCAGGAAGGACAAGCAGAGCAGCTGGTCTGAGACAGCAGGAGGCCTAGACCAGGTGGAACAGGCGAAAGACCGTAAGGTCAGTCTGAAGGAGTTTGGGCAGCATGAGCCACACCGCATCACCTTCCTGATTCAGGCAGTGTATGACGTCCTGCCTAGCCTAGCAAACCTCTTTATATGGGGAAAAGTAGACACCCCAACCTGCCGGCTGTACTCAGTCCGAGCTATTCTGGAGCACATTCTGAGCTCCTGCCCAATAGCATTCAGTCAAGGTCATTACACCTGGCGTCACAACCAAGTTCTAAAATTCATTGCAGACACCATCAGCAAGGAGATCAGCGACAGCAGCCAAGGAAGAAACACCATCAGCACAATCACTTTCATTAGGGCAGGAAAGAAGCCACAAGCAGGGAGGAGGCCACCAGCAGGGATCCTGGCATCAGCTAAGGACTGGCAACTCTCTGTTGAACTGGAGAAGCAGCTGAAGCTCTCCCAGCTTATCAGCCGCACAGGTGACCCAGCCTGTGAGAGGGTGTCTGATGTTGAAAGACCCAAAACACCCGATTACCCCAGGTTACATCACAGATGATGTGTTCAGGTGCATCAGAAGCTGTATTAAAGAACTGAGCATGCAAGTTTCATAACATAACCCCAATAAGATAACTGCACTTAGAGAAAAAAAAAAGAAATTTCAATAAAAACTTTAAAATGTTGCCAATGTTGTTCCGTGTGTGATGCAAAAAAAGAAAAAGAAATGGAAAAAGCCAAATTTTCAAATCTAAAACCATTTTACTTGGGATGCAAATTTATCTTTTTAAAAAGCAGCCTATCCATCAGGCCTATCCATTAATGGCATTTCAGCCATTTAACAGAATTCTGGGGACCAACAAAAGAAGTGTTTTTCTGTACACCTATGCAAGAAACTAATAATCACACTACTCATGTTAGAATATAATAAATACATATGAAAATTCTGTCATATTGGGTGAAGTGTCCTCGTCTTCATCTTCTTCCACTTAATCCAGGGTCGGGTCACGAGGGCAGCAGCCTAAACAGTGAGGTCCAGACGTCCCTCTTCCCAGCCACTTCCTCCAGTTCTTCCGGGGTGAAGTGTTGTGATATCAATTGTATTATTATTATTATTATTATTAATTGTTTTTGGGGTTTTTTGGCTAAATCATTGTGTACACAAAGGGCCTGGGACCTTGGAAAATTTCTGACATGATCCTGTAATGGCATAACTGTACTCATATGTAAGTACATATTCTGTCTGTTCAAGTCCATTAAATTCAATTCAGGTATATTTGTATAGTACTTTTTACAACTGCTTTACAAAGTTATTCAAATTTAAAAAATAATAAAAAAATATTTAGACATTTCTTAGTAAAAACCCTACACATCCCAAATGCGCAATCCCGCAGCAACGGTGGCAAGAAAAAACTCTCTCAGATGAAGTTATAATACAATATAGATAATGTTATAAAAATCAAAAGCATGCTCAAAAGAGTTTAGTAAGAATGCAAAACATGTAAATGTTACTCATCCAAATCTAAAGGGCTTGTTTACTTCTTCCAAAATATTTTAAAGCATAAATAATTGGTGTTGAGATGGGCTCCACTGGTGTCAATCCATGGCTATGTTTAGGATTTTTACAATATAGTCATCTATACTTCCTTTGTCTAATGAAAGCAACAACACTGATTCAACTTCTGTGAAGTCTTCAAGTACTAAAGCTACTGGAAATAGTACTGTGTCATTTTTATTTCTCTTAAAAACACAGGGAGGCCGATTATCTTTTTTACTGAAATATGTAAATATATCATAATTACAGGATAGCTGCAAATCATTCTATTGATATTTACATCATACAAAATGCTTTCACTCTTTTCAGAGAACATGACAATCAATCTAAATTTTAAGAAAAACATGAATAAAATACATAAAAATAAAATAAATAAACAAACAAATAAATAATAAATTAAATAAGTGGGCCTTTATAGGTCTAGCAGTTCAGATTAAGAGTTTGTTTCCAAGGAAACCTGGTTTAGTAACACAGCAGTGGTTTTAGATTTGGGCAGTGAACCTCCTGGTAGTCCAGTAAAATGTCAAACATCAAATTAGTACTTTAATCAAAAGGAGCGAGTGGGTATTCAGAACAGTTTATGGGAAGCATGAGATTTTTGAACGTTCTAGATTTTTGTACCAAGACACAGTTTAAATCAAACTAAGTTCAGTAAAATTGTGGAATATTGTGATAACACATGAAGGGTGGAATTTAATCAGATTTTGGCAGCAAAACACTTTCAACCCTGTAGTAACTTTGTAGTAGTATTTGTAACAGTTACTCTAATGCCTGTAGTATGCAGATAGCACTGAAACTCATTACTGCTGATAAATGTTGATTACCTTGATTTAGTTTTGAGTACAGCTGGCAGGGTGGTCTGGTGGTTAGTGTGTCCGCCCCACAGCAAGAAGTTCCTGAGTTGTAGTCTGGGCTCAGGCATTTTTGTGTGCAATTGACATGTTCTCCATTTGCTCGTGTGGGTTTCCTCCGGGTACTCCGGTTTCCTTCCACAGTCCAAAGACTTGTACATTAGACAAACTGAATGTTACAAATTGACTTTTGCCATGAGTGTGAATGGTTATGTGTGTTGCCTTGCAATGGCGTGGTGAGCTGTTCAGGGTGTATCTCGCCTTTGCCATGTGTTGGCTAAGATAGGCACTGCCTTCCCGTGTCCCTAGTAGTAGGAAGCAGCTCAGCAAATGAGTGAGTGAGTGAGTAAATAAAAGTAATATTCTATCCACTCATGTAGCTATTCAGCCTACTTTGATACTAGTATTTAAGGTTGCATATATTGGAAATGTAGAGTATCTCAAAAAACATACTGACATTCATTGAAAACTTTGAGAGAGGAATTTCACCAGCCTCTGATTGACCCTAGTAGGATTGGCAAATGAGTGAGTAAGATTGAGTTTTGAGCATGTGTTAAGTGCTTGAATATAGTTATAGTTTAACTATTAAGCAAAATGCAAGTGTGTGTACTGAATGTATGTTTTATTCAGAGCAATCTGTGAATCATAAGCCGTGCTGGTAGCATGGGCCAGTAAACAGGAATTCACTAACAAAGAAAGAGAAGGCACAATAACAAGTACGAATTGGAAAAACATGAAGCATTAACATAAAAATAAGGGTTAGTAATGCTCAAATACAGATTACATGACTTAGCAAGAAGAAAAACAAAAACAGGGGGCAAACAATGAAGAGGGGCAAACATTGATCTACATTACAAGATTGACCTTCATGTGACCAAAGGTGTGCAAAAGTAGCCAATATTACAATACCCAGAAGGAAACAGCGTGCAAAATAAGCTTTTTTTCATTGTTTGTGCAGCTGACTTTCCTGATGATGTTATTTATTTTTCAAGATGTGTCCTGAAATTATGTCAGAACTGTATTTTTCTGCTGCATGCCTATGCTTAAACACGTTACAGCTTCCAGGTATAAAAATGGTGGTGCTATGTGCACATCACTACAAATGCTAGCAAATAGGAGGTGGCCTAGAATGGTGATCGGAAGAAAAACTCGCGATTACATGCAGCCATAGTGGAACCAGGATGATGTACAACAGCCAGGCAGGTTCTAATGTAAACAAACCTGCATAGCTACATTTACAGGCTAGGCTCGTGAAGTCTAATTTCTTCAACATATTTGTATATATTTTATTAAAGAATAAAATGCATTATACTTGCATTAACATCTCATGTGCATATCAATAATTAAATCTGTATCTTAATGTTTCTAACCGGGGCAATTGAAAAAATTAACCAGTGTTTTATAGTGTTAGTTCTAGCATTAACAAAAACTTTGTGTTATTACATTTCCAAATTTACAAGTTTATTTACTTCACATAAATTGACCCAAAATGGGTGTGCTGTAAATTTTACAACATAAAATGTAAAAATATTGTAAGACACGTTGCTAAAATAGCTATAAAATAAAAAAAAACCCTATCATGTTATTATAGTTATTATTATATTTAAAGTACATTATAAGCTTAAGTCATACAGAAAATTAAAGATTTACCAAAGCAACCTATACCTCTATAATTATTAGAGCACTGTTTTGTCACCCTTCTTTTTGGTATAGTAAAAACCTTCAGACTACCTGCCTACATCAGGTAGAATACCACACTTGGTCTCAAAAAAACATTAAACACCTTACTATACACAACAACCATATTTAGCATGAACATTTTATAAATTCAGTCAGTATATCGTCTAAACCTGGGGTTTTATTCTTTTTTAAATTCCACATTACTATATTTGATGCTTTTCTCTACTGTCAATTTCAGCAGTTTGACCCAAGAGATGTATCATGATGATATCAAAGTAGAAAAGCTTCTTTGAATGATATGAATCTATATAAGCCTCATGTTATTTTATCAATTTCCATAAATGCTAAAAATAGCTAAAATGAACTGGTTGCTGGCGGCACGGTGGCGTAGTGTTTGCACGTCTGACTCACAGCAAGAAGGCCGGGGTTTGATTCCCAGCTCGAGCATTTTTGTGTGGAGTGTGCATGTTCTTTATGAGTTTGAATGGTTGTGTGAGTTTTGGCCTTGCAATGGCCTGGTGAGCTGTCCAGAGTCGGCCGAGATGGGCGCCAGCCTCCCTAATTAGGAATAAGGGGCTTAGAAGATGGATGGAACTGGTTGCTAATATCTCATTCTACAGTTGTATAAATTTTTACTCCACTGTGTGAATTTTGCACTATTTCATAATATTAATTAATATTAAATTCCTGTGCAATGTGGGCAAACACTTGATTAAGACGCTTGAGAAATGTCATAAAAACCTGATGGATATTTCAGGGAATATACAGTTTTTTGTTTTTTTTAACCACACAAATGATAAGTTGCAGTACATAATAAACATCCTTTAACAGTACATTGTATAAATATTATACCACCACGTTTCTAATTAAAATATAAGAATTTAAGTTTTTTCTGAATCTATATCTGAATTATATTTTATAAAGATCTAGAATTCATTTGATCTCGACTAGACAGTCTGACAGTCTATAACAGTTATTCATAGAAATCTGCCCAGGCCTAGTCTGTACCTAGCTATTTAATAGGTTAAAACTAACTTGTGAAACGTTATTCCAGCTCTTCTGGATTCTACATTCTGGTAGTTATTGCAATTTATGGCATAATACTCTTTTTCTTTCGTGGATTTTGCTTTTTTTTTAGTATGATAGCCATGGTCTTCCATCATTCACTTACATTCTAACCACCATGTTCCTGTTTTCAATATGGCGGCGCTGTGTCACATTTTCGAATAATAACAAACAAACCAACCAGTCACCATTCCAGTCTTAATACAGTTCAATGATTGCTTCTTCTCTGAGAGCTCATCCAATTATCTCTCCAAACCTGCTATCTCCAGATGGTAGGAGGTTTTGACTGCATTTTTGTTAGTTTAAGATGGCATTATTTTTATAAATATTTTTACATAGTTTTTGTAGACATTATGCTCCCACCATTGATACTTGCAGAAAACATTTCTGTTATATGTTCATGAATCGATAAAATATTTGTTTAAGCTGAATCGAATCTATACTCTGGCTTGGCCAGTCTACAATTTCCAGATGTTTCTGTGTCTTGTTCACATAATCTCAACACAATTCTGATGAACCTTTGGGATTGTTGTCTTCCTGATAGATGAATCTACCTCCCATAACAATTTGCATTTCTCTGTTGCGACAGGTGGTTAAATAAATAAATGTGTCAAGCACTACATGTGCTTCTAGAGGAAAATGATCACCATAAGTCTTCTTCCCTTCTCCCTGGTGGAATTTATCATCTATACTTTATAGTACTTTATGCTGTCCACAAGTTTAATTTGAACATCTGGGGGTTCATAGAACCAAGACAGATTTATTGGGGATCGTTAATGATCATCGAGAGACTTGCCCCAGTGTTCCAAACAGTGGTAGTCTATTAGCTGTGGAAAATTTTTAGTGTTACAGCCTGAACAATTGTTCATGTGGTTCTTTGCCTATTCAACATTTTTATATTTCTCATCAGTACTTTGTTTGCATGGTTTGCTTGTTTCCATGTTGATATCTGACTTTTTTTTGTTTTCTAAACCATGTTCTAGACAAATAAATATCCTTTTTTGACATTAATCTGTACTAACACTGTAATCATGTGCACCCATCAGCTATGAAGACAATACAGTGAACAGATTTTGTGCCGTTAATGTGTTCTAAATAGCTGACACCAAAACAAAAAAACTACTAAGAGGAAGCAACCAATGTTAATGAACAAATGTATTAACATGGTGAACTATGCTATGGATTTAGAGCATCGTTACAACTTGGTAAGTGTGGCATTGGTTTAAATTAGGACACTAATTTGTTACCTCTGCCAAGGAGGTAATGTGTTACCCTCGGTTTGTGTGCTTGTTTTCTAGCAGGGTTATTCCACACATGCTAAGATGTGTGGATTTTCATGAAATTTTTACAAGAAGTTGGAATTTGAACAACAAAGACTCATTAGATTTTTGAGATGAGCCGGATCAGATTCTGAATTCAGGATTTTTTTTAAAGGATTCTTGAACATTTTTGATAGGAAGATGATTTGGAAGTGTTGTGCTGGAGCAGGCCCAGCAGAGGGTGCTGTGAAATTTCCCTCATCAACCACTCATTTGCCAAACCACTCAATCATATTAGGGTCACGGGCAAACTCTGACTCTAAGCAAGGCATAATAAACCCTAAGCGGCTTGCCAGATCAATGCAGGGCAACATACACCAGTGTTTTTCAACCTTTTTGGAGCTATGGCACATTTTTTACATTGAACAAATCTTGCGGCACACCACAAACCAAAAATGTTTCAAAACGAAACTCTGTAGCTTAATACAGTTTATGTAATCACAATATAGATTAAACTCACTCAGTGTGAAACCTGGGCCTGTTTAGATAAACACACGAAGCTCTTCCTCAGTGAGCATCTCATTTCCAGTCGCTTTGCAGGCAGGTGGTATTAACATCTGTGCCACAGAGTGGGACTGTTTAGATTTAGCTTTAAGTTCAGCAACTACGTAGCTTTGAGGGCTCTCTCATTTACCTCTGTGGTTTTTCTCATAAAAGGTGCCCGTTTCTCTGTGTTTTCACGCAGGAGAAGAAAACAGTGCAGCGGCTTGTTTTGAAGTAATGGGTGTTTTGTTTGGAGATGGGTTTAAGCTTGCTCGGCACTGTGGCACTGTTGGACTTCTCGCCACACAACAAGCACAATGGAGTGGGTGTCATTACATCCCCGGTGCAAGTAAAGCCGAACAAAAGATTGCTTTCATTGTATCGCCTCGAGCTCACTGTCTTTGCTTTCTTTTGACCACCAACTCATATTAGGGACCTTATCTGGGTCAGAATTTTGTCTAAGGCCCAGTTCGGAGTTTGCACTTTTTTTTTAGAAACCTGCATAAGAAAGTATCGCGTGCGCACAAGAAATCTCAGGTAACTGGTGCGCACGTGATAGTTTCTTGTGTGCGCGTGAAACTTTCTCGTGCTCACTAGAAACCTATCTTTTTTTTTCCCACATGTCCCTTAATCGAGGCAGCACGGTGGCGCAGTGGTTAGCACGTCTGCCTCACAGCAAGAAGGTCCTGGGTTCGATTCCCAGCTCGGGCGT
>JAOUQZ010000025.1:3038039-3051383 GCA_028564935.1 Neosilurus hyrtlii | reverse complement strand
TGCGATGGCCTGGCGAGCTGTCCAGGGTGTACCCTGCCCTCGCCCAGAGTCGGCTGAGATAGGCGCCAGCCTCCCCGTGACCCTAAGTAGGAATAAGCGGTTTAGAAGATGAATGAATGAATGAATGTCCCTTAATCGCTCTGTTCATCACTAATTCTCTTGTCTCTAAGAATAATTAAGGCAATTATGCTCCCTACTGCCCCTCTCTGACAGGGAAGAGTATTACATTACTCTGCTAGTCACTACAGCACAGACACTCGACAATGGCCACCGTTAATTGGATAATTTCCCATGGTACACCTGACGATCTCTCACGGCACACTAGTGGTTGCAAATCACTGACATACACACAACCACTCACACACACTCACACTTAGGCAATTTGAAATGATAATGTGCAGGTCTGTGGACTGTGAAGGGAAACCAGAGTACCTGGAAAAAGCCCAACTCAAAGTCAGGACCTTTTTTGCTATGAGGCTTTTGTCCACGCTTTTGATGACATGTTTACCGGAGCTGGGGCATAGGACCATGGAAACTCAATTAGGTTTTCCAAGATTCTGTCATAGAAATCATTGCATGAGCTCAACACTTCCATAAATCACTGTCTGTACACAGTCCAATGTGCCATCCACAAATGCAGGTAAAAGCTCTATCATGCAATGAAGAAACCAAATGTGAGATGATACAAAAATTCTGCCATTTTTTCTGGATCAAAGCTGATTTAAAATAGACTGAGGCAAGGCGGAAAACTGTTCTGTGATCAGATGAAACAGAATTTAAAATTTCTTCTTCTTTTTTTATTTTATTATTAAAAATTCTTTTTGGTTGCTGCATTCTCCAGACAGAAGAGGAGAGGAACCATCCAACTTCTTATCAGCACTGAGTTCAAAAGCCTGCATGTCTGCATATGTACTGTGTTCACAGATAATTTCAGGAAGTCTTCATGATTCCATGCATTGATTTCCATGGTCATGATTCTCAGAATCTTTTAATCTTTTTTTTATTAATTTGTTTTTTACATTTTTTATTTTGATTTGCATTTTTTATTTGTTATTTATTTATTTATTTTATTATGAAGATTCTCAGAATCTTTCAATGATATTATGTACTGTTAATGATGACTCTTTGCAATTTTACATTGAGGATCATTATTCTAAAATTGCAGATGTACTTTTTTGCAGATTATTGAACTTCTGCCCGATGCCAATTTTATACCCTTTTATGTTACTTATCTGTTGATAAATTAGCTGCAATTTTTTTCCCCAGCCTTTTGTTGCCTTGTAACAATTTTTTTGAGATTTAATTTCTTTCTGCCCTCAAATTAACAAATTAACAATAAGCCAATATTTTCATGAAATAGTCAATGGAAAATGTTTTCTGTGTTCTACTGAGAATAAAATATGGGTTTATGAAATTTACAAATCATGGCATTTTGCTTTTATTTTATTATTAATTTACACAGCAGCCTTTTTTTTAATTTGGGTTGTACTTAAAGTAGATTATGGAAATTTGTCTCTAAAATCATTTAATCAGGGACCTTTTAATCAGTCCCTTGTTGGCAATGCTATTAATATACAGTACTGTTATTAATATTAAATGTTATCTATGTGTTATGATCCAGTATTTTTTTATGGATGTTCCTTTATGTCCTGCTCTTATATATTGGTTTGTGAGATATGATATCAGGTTATGGTTGTAATGCACCATTGTTCAGCAGCTTGTCTATTAGTGAGGTAGGCTACTTCTGTTTATGACATATTAAATATTCATATTCTGACACCTTTATACACCATATTTCCATGTACATTACTAAAGACCTTAATTAGAACACACAATTGTATAAACGCAAGAATATAAAATAAATAAACTGTCAGCTTGCATTTCATTACAGCATGGGCCAAAATTCTGGATTGTACACTAACCTCTTTTACCTTCATCAATACATTCAACACCGTCTCTGCCACACAGTGATGTGAAACCACAAAGGAAGCATCTATGTGCAGGGCACGACTTCCAAACACGGATCCAGATTTTTCCCTTTAATTGCTATTATCCAGATGTAACCTTTATTCAATGTTATCAAGCTGTAGTGTGTTTAATTTCAGGTGAGCTAATCACTCTCTTTTCTCTCTTGTTTTTAACTTTCAATAGTGTAAACATCATTAGTAAAATTCACATTTTAAAAGTTATGCTACAAAAAAAAAAAAAAATAAGAAAAAGGTTGGGTGGGGTGGGGGGGTCCAGAAGGAAATGGACACTGCCAGCATCTACCTTAATAAATTATTAAGTTATTTAGTTGCATACAAGAATTGGACAAGGTCCTAAAGTGATCGAAAATAACAGAAAAGGTAAATTGGGTGTGAATTAGGAAGGCAAAAATAATAACATAGCACCTGAAACTGGGAAACGGTTATTTCTGAAGTGAAGTTTTTTAATGCATACTGAGACTCTTCAAATGATTTTTCAAAGTAACAGGATTTCTTTATGAGCCCATTAATCACTAATATTCTACCTTAAATTTATCTGAACTAAAATTATATTTAGGGAACCTCAGCTTTAATAAACCATCATGAATGTTAATAAAGTTAATACACATATTAAATGTTGTTTATTCAAATGTTAATGGAATAAATCTGATATTTAACCAACAACATAGCTTCATCTATATCTATATATGAATGTTACATCTTATAACCTTTTTTTTATAACCGTAATGCACTAAACTGAGCGGAGAAGAGTTAATGTTACAGCAAGAAGTATTTGTGCTGTAATAAAAAAAATAAGTTGCACCTTCTAACCAATCTGATTTGAAAATTCAACTGGACTGTATTGAAAAATTGTGGATTTAAGACCTCAGATATTTTTGATGGCTTTTTTTCTCTAGTTTTCTCCATAATTTAGTCCTATTCCATTCCCACCCATCAGATAGGACCTTCCTATCACATCACTGCTATCAACCAGTGAGGAAATCAGTCATCATGTGCTTCTTTCATACTACAAGTAAAAGCAGGTCATTTTTCCAAACTGCTGCTCATTCATAGTGAGAAGTAATGTAACATAGTCATATTTACTTATACAGTATTATACTTCTAATAATGTTATTAAGGTGCTGTATAAGATTAATAAGGTGTCCAATAAGAGTTTGTTCTTTTCACTAGAATTCCAGATACACTAGAGTCACTGATGGGTTTGTATAGGGGAAAAAATCCCTGTAACACAACCACTTAGCTCTTATATTGTTATTATTATTTTTATTATACAGTTGTTGTCTTTTCATGCAACAACTTTCACCTAAGTTAGTCCTACAAATAATATGCTTCTACAGTCATACATTTTGTGCTGTATCATTTATTATTCATTCATTTTCTGAGCCGCTTAATCCTAATTAGGGTCACGGGGAGGCTGGCACCCACCTCAGCTGACTCTGGGCAAGTGTACCCTGGACATCTGGCCAGGCAACTTCTTGGCCTACTCTTTACGAATGACAGCAATGATTCTTTTACGTCTCTCACCATAGACACTGAGTAACCCAGTGTTCAGCAGTCACCCTTGCTTGCGAGCTCGCGTCAGTCCATCACAAATTGGGGGCTTGACTGGGATAGAACAATTTTGTTTGTATCAAGCCATTAATTGTAACACAATGTCTGAGTTGACAGACTTTTTATCAAATCCCACCCTGGAGGGTTTGGAGATTTTTCAAATAGCTGCTACCAGGAGGATCGGCGCAAGACTGAAGTGATCCCCCCAAGAGAGATGAAAGGAGAAGATGCTCCTGAGCAAGACTATGATGACTCCTGAAGCATTTCAGGGGTAATTAAGGGTGGAGACGGAGAACTTTGGCTCCACTTATTAGAAATACGCCGAATGGAGGCAGAAAACAAAAAAACGCAGAATAGAAGCAGATGCAGAAAACCACCGAATGGCGGCAGAAAACAAAAAATGCCGAATAGAGGCGGAGGCAGAAAATGAGAAATGCCAAATAGACATGGAGATGAAGAAAATGGAGATGGGACAACAAGGAGGTGAAGTTCAACTTACTAAAAACGAGTCACAGCCAAAATTTGATTATGGTAAACAGGTGAAGCTGTTACCCCCCTTTAACAAAGATGCAGTTGACAAATATTTCATACACTTCGAAAAAAAAAATGCCAAAAACCTCAAATGGCCAGAAAAAACATGGTCATTCCTACTGCAAAGCATGCTAACAGACAAGGGCCAAGAAGCTTTTGCTTCACTTTCAGAGGAAGACAGTCAAGACTATCATGTGGTCAAGGCTGCCATTCTGAAGGCTTATGAGCTGGTACCAAAGGGCTATCGACAAAAATTCAGGACCCATCGTAAGCTAGACGACTATACTTACATACAGTTTGTCAGCGAAAAAGAGATTTACTTCAACAGATATTGCAGATCGAGTCAAGCTGACACCTGCGACAAGTTGAGGCAACTTGAAGACCTCAAGTGATGTGTGCGCGACCTCAGAACCTACCTGAACGAACATAAAATAGATACAGTCCATGAGGCATGCCGTCCTAGCTGATGGGTACACCCTTACTCATAAGAAATCCTTTGTTTTGGTGCTTCGTTTTGAATTATCTTTTTGGTCACTACAGCAGTTTTAAGTCTGCTGTTGCTTTCTCAATTGTTAAAAATTAGGCTTCAAATTAAAGCTAGTGTAGATTCTTTCTCCCAGGCCTCATTCTCGCTGGCTGCGTAAAGTAGTTATGATTTGCATTGCTGGATTTCATTCATAAAAAAATCTAGACAAAGAGGGGCTGCGGAATTTATTTTAAGCTGGAAACTCTTTGAAAGTCTCTATTATAGACTGTTAAAATTTAGCCCTGACACTTGGCTGGACGTTTTTAAATAGCATCCAGGAGGAAAGTGGTGTTAATTGTTGTGGGTGGATGCTGCTCCCCTTGTGGGTTCCAGATGGTCTAGACCAACACAAGCTGCTTCTTTATCAACATTGTCAGCTCTATTTGTGTGTGCTGACACTTTAGTGGTAAAACCATGCTGTGAATTTGGAATGCATCCAGAAATGACCACCATTTTCTTGCCTATCATGTTTTTTTCCTACCTGAAAGCTACTTTTGGAGTCAGGCTCCCTTAGTATGAATTTTTCTGTCAAATAGTTAAATATATGTGCATAAATGAAAGTGATTGTTTATTGTTATGCCTATAATATGAGGTAATAAGGCATGTGCCATATGATCACTGATGGCCAGTCGTGATTTTAGACAGGAGGTAAAAATTAAATATCTTTCAACAGACCAGCAATAAAATTATTGTATTTAAGAAATGGATTATAGCTCTGGTAATCCTATAAAGGAAATATATTTTTTGTTTCTTTACATTTAAACATTGTTTAATCCGAACTTACACAATGATTCTTTTTAAGCTAATATCTTTAAAAACTGAGGGCAATGACAGTGAGTCAAATGTGATTCATTTCATAAAGCTCTTTTCCATTTTTTTAAGCACTGAACATTCATTTCAAGATAAAGCTGCTCTTGCCTGGCAGAAAAAAAGCCATATAAATCTCTTTGATAGTGATGCCATCTGTACTCATGCTGATGTCACCTCTACACTCCAACTGTCACTCGCACTAATAATAATAAAAAAAAACAACTTTGAGTCCCAATTTGAAAACAGCAAGAGTGTGAGATCTCACATATGCTTATATCTCACAGATAAATGGATCACTGTGTTGTAGTTTATTTGCTGTAAATCATCTCTATTTGTTGAAATAATAGATATTAGTGCAGCTGCCAAAGTTGTGTGTTGTGATATTAACTGGATGTTTTCTTTGTATATTATCTTTACACTCATAAAGCGAAGGACAAACTCAAAGTCTAATGTTAGAGTGGCTTGTTTTGATAAGTTTTAATTAGTTTGTTCATTCATTGTCAGTCCAGTTTATTCATATTCTGGTATTATTGGTGGACCCATTGTCTAAGTGGATTGGATGTCAGTCCATCTCTGGGCATTTTACACACATTTACTCCCTCCTAAGATCAATTTTAAAACAATTTGAAAAGTAAAAAAAAAAAAATCACAAATAACATGAGGAACTTGGAGCCGTGAAGCTACATTACCTTCTACACCACCATGCCACCCTGAGTGTTCATTTAAAAGAGAGTTTGGATTTAGTTGAAGTCTTAAGAACTTAATCAAATACAGTTATAGTTTTATTTAAACTACATCTAAATAGGCTATCAATTTACCCAAGCTGTTTACTTCCAAAAATGTGCATATAATGCACTGATAGCGGTCATGTGACATGCTGATTGTACTGTAGAATTTCTTCTTTCCTCCAGATATATAAATTATGGTAGCTCTATCACATAACACCCAGTTATGTAGATCATTGCTCCTAAACTTAAATAAGATGAAAACACAAGTTGTCCTGGATAAAGACAACTGCCAAAATCACTAAATATAAAGTTTTCTAATACCCTACACAACACCATCGACTGTGAAGCTGGAGCTTTATGAACAGTTGGTAATACCCCCCCCCCCCCCCCCCCCCCCCCCCCGCATTCTGTTATTCAAATCATTAATATTAAAGCTTGGTATTTGCACATGCATGATTTGTGTTACAGTGCCACATTATTGGATAATTGCATGAATAAGCAGGTATAGAGGTGTTTCTAATAAAGCTGCAAGGAACTGTCTCTGTGTACTGTATGTGTGTGCAGCGTAGCTGTGTCATTTTCAATTCCCACAGACACACACTCACACAGCCTACCTTCCTGTGCCAGACAGAACTCATTTGTCAAATCTATCTGTCACATGTAATGTGGAGCCACAGCTTTGCATGCCAATGCATCAGTCCACTGGAATGAAGGATAACAAATGAGAAAATATGTCAAAATAAAAAAAAGGTAGAGGAAATTCAGAGAATTTGCTTCCTGCACTGATGCTGCAACTTTTCAAGAGCAGTAAGATAGATACAAGAGAAGATCAAACATACTACATCAGCTGTATGCTATAAATATTCATGAGTGTTGAGATGGACTTTTTTTTATTTATACACTTTTATTGACAAGATCAAACCCAATTTCCAGCACTTCATTCCCCTAAAACTTACATTTTGAGGAAAATTTCTTTTTTGTTCTTCCTGTACTACTAATACTTATCCTACTACTACTACTACTACTATTATTATTAATATTAATATTATTATTATTATTATTATTATTATTATTATTATTATTATTATTATTATTTTATTATTTTCAGTAAAGCAGCATGTTATAAGAAGGGAAACCATCAGTGTATAGGCAAGATAATCAAAACACAAATACATTTTTAGCCTGATGCTTAAAGTCCCAGGCTACAAGGGTACAGGATAGCCTTAAGTTAGTGTTTTTTTTTTGTTTTGTTTTTTTTTCTAGAAGTACAGTATGCTGCCACAGACAAATTCAGGGACACATCTTCCAAGCATAAATGACCTTGAAAACAACTCAATGTTTTATTGGATTTGCTATTCTTAACACTTTGGACTTTTCTGAACTCATATTTATAGATAAAGCCTTAATTTTTATTTTTGTTATCATTCTTTCATTTTCTGAGCCATTTAATACTAATTAGGGTCATGGGGAGGCTGGCACCCATCTTAGCCAACTCTGTGCAAGGGCGAGGTACACCCTGGACAGCTCGCTAGGCCATTGCAGGGCCAAAACGCACAACCATTCACACAGAAACATAATGACAGCAATCCAATGGCCTACGCTTTTCGAATGATGGCAATGGTTCTCTTACATGCCTCTCACTGCAGACAGTGAGAGACACAGCTGGCCTTTGATCACCCAAATAGCTGCACTAGAGTGGCAGTAGTGACAACTCGGTGACAGTGGGGCTTGTACCCCCTAACCTTTGTATCACTAAGCCAGCACCTTAGCCAAAATATTATTATTATTATTATTATTATTATTATTATTATTATTATTATTATTATTATTATTATTATTATTATCATTATTATTATTATTATTAATATTATTATTATTATTATTATTATTCTCTTTGTTAATAGGCTTAGTACTGAATGCATTCGAGCCTTATCAATAGGCTTAGGAATACATTAAATTTAAGTGATGGAGAGTATTTACATATCATATGGACAGATCCCAGTAGGGCGATCTTCTGAAATTCTTTCTGCTTGATGTTGCCAGCTATCTTTTGTAGGTGTTCTTTTGATCCCTTTTGTATTACCCCTAGATCTCCTACCACTACTGGAAGGATGTCTGTTTTTAATGCCCACATTCTTGTTGTTTCCAGTTCGAGGTCTTTATATTTTCTTATTTTCTCTGTCGGTTTTGTTGAGACATTGCTTTCAGATGGTACTGCAATATCAATTAATAGACATTTTTTTCCTTTCCTATCTTTAATTACATTGTCTGGCTTATTTGCTCGGATGTGCCTGCCTGTCTGGGTCCAACTGGCATTTCCCATGGAATTTGACATTTTCTCATCATGGTCTCAGGTCTGTGCTCGTACCATTTCCCAGCCACCTTAATTCCATGATTCTTATAGATGTTCCAATGGACATATGCTGCAAGTTTATTGTGTCTCTCAATGTATAAATTTTTTTCGCCCAGATAAAATATGATCTACCATCTCGTCTTTGTTGCCACATATTCCACATGTTGGGCCATTTATTGTTCTTGTTATTCTTGTTTTATTTAAAGTTTTGTTTTATGCAGGCTTGGTGTTGAACTATGAGACCCTCTGTTTCTCCACTTAACCCAGTACTTTTCACACACTTATATGTTTCTTCTCTATCTACATCAGCATTCTGGATTCTTTTTACATACTGTCCATGTAATGCTTTTTATGATTTCATCTTTTACTCTAGCTTTATGATCTTTATCTTGTCTTTTGTTGTTGTCTCATTAATTCTCATATGTATTCCCTTTACATTACTGTTGTTGTTTTTCCTCTTTCATATCCCCAGGCTGTTCTCAATAGTTCATCCTCTGTTGTCTTCAGGTATTCAACAAGTCCCACCACTGCTTCCTTAAATGATTATACAATTTTTCTCAGGCCTCTTCCTCCTTCTTTCCTAGGTTGGTACAATCTTTTGACGTCAGCCTTTGGGTGGTGCATTTATTTTTCCATAATTACAAGTTTCCTGGTCTTTGTGTCTAGTTTTTTCAATTCACTAATTTATTATATTCTACTCCAAATCCATATGTTACCACCAGAACATCAAGGGTGTTTATTGCCTCTATTGTATTGGTAGCACTTAGTTCATTTTTCATTCTGACACTTCTGTAATATACTTTCGTGAGTTTCCTGAGTCTACCTGGAAGATGCTCTTAACTTGAATCACTTTTGTTCTTATTATGTTTGGCTCTTTTTAATATTATTGTTATTATTATTATTATTATTATTATTATTATTATTATTATTGCCATTATTATAATTATTACAATTATTATTACTATTATTATTATTATTATTATTATTATTATTGCCATTATTATAATTACTACTACCACTACTACCACTACTATTATATGATTTCATGGCAATTTCTTTTGGAACAGATGATCAGTGTATTTCAGGGCTTTCCAAGTTTGAAGTAGCAGTAGGTTAAGTGAGCGTTAAGTGTTGATGAATATGCTGGAGATAAAATTTTATCTTTTCAGCTTCAGGTACACCATTTTAAGCCCCATTAGTTTGATATAACTGGTAGAAAAAGAAGTTAAACAGCATAATCTGATTAGCAAAGTGCACCTGTTAGCACCATGTTAGTACAAAAGCTTTATCTGATTTATTCATTTGTATTCCATAAGGCTAAGCTGGTATTTAAGGGCTTGGCTGTAAACAAGCGGCTTTGTAAAATCTAAGCAATACTCTCTAAATTAATTGATCACAGAGGAGTGTTGTTTTGTTAGAAAATGTTAAATATAGCATAGATTAGATCTCCCAAAAAAATAAATAAATAAAATAATCAACCCTAAAGCCATTCAGCTTTATTTCACTAACCATTGAATTGATTTGGATTATGCGCCTGATATGCATCAACAAACAAATACTTTAAAGCTTGTGAAACAGGTTTCAGGAATTGACTAAGGCAAAGGAAAAAAGGCATTTAGGCTTAGACATTCATGGTTGCACACTTTGGATTGTATGCTGTGTACAGTGTTATGAATAAATATTCACCCCCTTTTTAAAAACTTCCACATTTTCTAGGGCTATACCCTTTAAACTAAATAAACTTAATAATTCCTTTTAAAAATATGATATGATCTACGGTAGCCTGGTGAGGTGTCCAGGGTGTACTTTGCCCTTGCAAAGAGATGGCAGGGATGGGTGCCAGCCTCCCCGCGACCCTAATAAGGATAAAGCATGAATGAATGAATATGATATGATATATACCTGACATATGCATATGTATATAACCCCTAGATCAACACAGAGTAGAGCTACCTTTTGTAGCAATTATAGCTGCAGATCTTCTGGGATATATTTTTATCTGCTTTGCACATCTGAATATTTTTCCTATTCTTTCTTAATATCTGTTAGATTATAGTGGGACAACTGGTGAGCACGTGTTTTACTACAGATTCTCAATGTGTTTTAGTTTGGGTTTGGAATGGGCAATAATGGATTTGGATTAACTCCAGGCTAGTTTTATCAGTATACTTATGGCCACTGTCTTACTTGAAACTTAGTCCTAATCTCAAGCCCTTTTGTAGACTGACACTAATTTTCTATTAGGATCATATTCATCCATCACTCGTCAAACCATGACACATTTTTCAAGTTCCTGCTGAAGCATTCCCACAGTGAAATGCTACCACCACCATGCTTCACTGTAGAGATGTGTTTTTAGAGTACAAAGAGCAAAAAAATTCTGATATCATTTATGAGAACCTGTTATATGATTTTGCTGAATCTCCTACAAAGAATTTTATAAACTTTCCCCTATTAATTCATTTTAATCTCCCCATTTCATCATGCCTATCTTAATAATCTTTATAATCCTTTTTACATCATGTGTATGTAGAAGAGCTTAAAGTGTTTTATCTTTGTTTAAACTCTAAAAGCAGAGGAAGAGCTATGTCCAAGAGGTTTGTTGGGTCAAAAGAAAGATAATGTTATGAGGCTCAGCACCTAATATGGATGGCCAACGTTTCCAAAAGTTTTATTTTACTTTCTTTCTTTTTTTTTTTAGGAAAACTGAGCGTGCATATGTGGCAGTCATAAAAGTGCACTTTGGCCACTAAACATTGCTAGCCAAACCATGCAAAGTGGTTAAGAAATGCCGTATTGTTACCCACCAAGCTGATTCCAGGGATTGTGCACAGCAGGGTAAGAGTACAGAGTAAGAGCTTGATACAGTGTGTTGACAAAAATGTGAATATTAAAATCATCATCATTTGTTTTCTGAACCACTTAATCCCAATTGTGGGGAGGCTAGCATCCATCTCAGCCAACTCTGGGCGAGGACAGGGTACAACCCAGACAGTTCGCCAGGGCATCACAGGGCAGAAACACCCTGATGGCTATGCGGCCTACTCTTTACAAAAGTCAGCACTGGCTTTCTTGCATGCCTCTCACCATAGACTGTGAGAGACATGGCTTGCCTTTTATAATCCAGTTAGCTGCACTGGGGGGACAGCAGTGACTACCCAATGACAGTGGGGCTTAAACCCCCGACTTTGGGATCGGTAATCCAGCATATTACCACCAGGCCACCACTGCCCCATATTAAACTCAATATAAGATTAATACAATACAATACAATACAATACAATAGTATAGTATAGTGTAGTATAGTATAGTATAGTATAGTATAATCCTAAAGTACTGTGGTCAGGTGGGAAATGACAACCCAAAATTGTCTTTTCCTTCGCCTAACTGAAAAATGATAGTAATCACTATAAAAGTAAAAAGTTCAAACCTTTATCAATAAATAAGGTCTTCTAACTGCCCAGCTGTTTACACATTTTTATATTCATTTTTGATCAGCAAAAATTAATTAATTAATTAATTAATTAAATGATTAAAAATAAAAACTCAACCGTGTTGAAAGAGAGAAGCATTTAAATCCAAATTGATAAAAAATGAGGTTCCTTGGTTTAGAAAAAATAGCTGAGAGGTAGTGATGGTGCAAATCAACCTGGTCATGTTGAACTGTCAAATGCATTTAGCTTAGTATCCAAACAGCCACACTTGGATGGCGACTCTTCCTTTCAGACAGGGGTTTCTTTCAAATGGAGTTCAGGACTTCAGCAGTTCAGAACATTTTTTCTTAAATCTTTCCTCCTCAAAGCTAAGCACGTATGATGTCCATGAATGACAAAGAATAACTGAGAATTGTGATGAGCGTGTGGGTTTGTGGGATCAAATCATTATGTTCTCTGGGGAACTTGATGGAATCATGATGATCTTGACGGAACAAGGTGGACTAGTGATGATCTTGAGGGAACTTGGAATCGTGATGATTGTGACAAAATTATTAACTGTCATTTTATTTTATTATGAGTTGACGCCAATCATGATAGAACGTGGGAAATGTAGTAGAGCCTTGCAGTAGAGCTTAACAGACCTCCACAGAGTGTAACAGACCTTGATGCGCCATCATAGGTAAACTTAATGCACCCTGCCTGCTTTTTATTCCCCAATCATACTTCAAGTGTGCCAATCTTGCTCAAATCTTGGTCATAAATCATGGAGCGCCACACTTTTTGAATCATGGAGATCGAGGACATCTTGGTCCCACCTTAAACCCAGGATAGGGTTTTGCAGCTTTTGTTATGCAAAGACTGGCCCCCTATTTTCCTTAATACATTACCTAGAAAGAAACATATATAAGGTCCAACATATGCAGGAATGATATATTTAAATGCATTCTCATTAGTACACTGACCATTGTGAATAACTTACTTGTTCATAGCTTCTCACTGAGAAGTAAAAGATCCCCAAATCCATTTGAAAGGTTCACCACAGGATAGTTTCCTGTTATAGCATCTAATGATGGCTTTAGGGTTTTCCCCATAATCCCCTTGGAGAATATAAATTGTCTATTTCCTGTAGTGTAGTATTAAAGACAATTCTTTGGAGGGAAAAGAGAGAGCGATTCTTCACAAAATTCTCTAATGACTCCTTCATTGTCTTTATGGTAATGGATGTCACCTCTGCACTAGAGCCAGTTCAGTATTTCTATTAGTATTCTGTATTTATCGTTTGTGTGTGTGTGTGTGTATATATATATATATATTGTATGTGGGAAAAAATAACAGTACTACAATTTTCCCACATACAATATATTTAGCTCTACTTCGACGTATCGAGCACTGTTCTACGGAAAATCGACTCAAGATCTTA
>JAOUQZ010000025.1:3015417-3032604 GCA_028564935.1 Neosilurus hyrtlii | reverse complement strand
CATTGCAAACATTTTGGAGGATCAGAAATTAACTAATAATAATAATGATAAACATTCATTCATTCATTCATTCATTTTCTAAGCTGCTTAATCCTAATTAGGGTCACGGGGAGGCCATCTCAACCAACTCTCACACTCAAATTCACACACTCATTTGGAACAGAAAATTAACCTGTGCAAATTAGACTGTGGGAGGAAACTGGAGTTCTCAGAGGAAATCCACGCAAGCATGGGAAGAATATACAAACTCCATACAGAAACGCCTGAGCGCGGAAATGGAACCCACGTTAACTTCTGCGCCACTGTGCCTAATAATAATAATAATAATAATATTAAAAATAACATGGCTATACACAATATACACAAAACACCTTCAGAATATACAGACAGGGTGGATAAATGGTGATTGTACTGCACAGATCTAAATATGTATATAAATATTGCACATGATGCAGGCAGTAAAAAGGTACAGGATGGATCCAACAGAATAAATATTACACATAATGGTCCCTATGTACAGATGTGAAGAGAGGTTGGGATGTTTTTGTCAATGATTGATGTCAGCTTGGCTAACCATCTTCCCCATAGTGATGTCCTGCACACACCAAAGGACCACAGTCTCCTAAGCAGGTAGAGATGACTTTGGCCCTTGTTGTACCTGTGTGATCAGTCCAGTCTATTGTTAGGGTAAATAGCCAGGTATTTGGATCTCACTGCTGTCTCGCTGTCCACTGTGATGTGGGATGCTTCCCTTTGTAAGTTGATCAGTCTTCTTTTGTCTTGCTTGCATTAATGCACAAGCGGTTGTACTCACACTGGTTGACAACGTCCTTGATCTCACTGTACTCCGGTTTGTTCCACTAAGAGACATAATCATCATTGGCCGTATCATCAGAGAATCTTCGAAGATGACAATTTTCACTGTTGAGCCTAAAATCCGATATGCAAAGGGTGAAGAGGAATGGGAGATCATTGTGCCTTGAGGGGACCTCATGCTGCACACCACCACATGTGACACATAGTCTTTGAGTCTCACATACTCTTGTCTGTTGGTGAGGAAGTCTGTGGTCCATACAGTCAGGCATTGGTCCACTCCAGTCCCCACCAGTTTACCCTTCAATAGTACTGGCTGTATTGTATTGAAGACACTGGAGTAGTCAAAAAAAAACTCTCACAGTGTTTCCAGCATTCTCCAGATATGACAGTGTTCTGTGAAGTAGGTAGATGACTGCATTGTCCACCCCAATACCGGGACCCGGGTGCAGGTGCCTGAGAATAATCCTCCCCATGGTTTTCTTTAGATGAGATGTTAAGACGAGTAGTCTATAATAGTTCAGCGTCTTTGGATCTGGAACCACACAAGAGGTCTTCTATTTGAACGGATTTGCATGACTACCCCACAGACTCTCTTTTTCTCATGTAGGGTTTGTGCTTGGGAAAACACAGTACCTTCTTGAAAGTCACAGTGTTCTCTACATAGACAGTCTGATCCACTGCATCACAGTTTACATTGTTGAAACAGTCCCTTAGCCTCTTATTCGTCTCCTCAGAGGAGATTTTCACAGACTTCTTCTCTGGGGATGTTTATTCACCAGAGGTGTGTGGTCTGGAAGCAGATAAACCAGGATTTGATTTGATTGACCAAGTGTGTGTGTGTGTGTGTGTGTGTGTGTGTGTGTGTGTGTGTGTGTGTGTGTGTGTGTGTGTGTGTACTGTTTCTGGTGTGGTATTTCACATACTGCATGAAGGTGGGGAGGGTGGAAAACAGGGAACAATGATTGAAGTCACAAGAAATGAGCTGCTGAGTCTGCAGCCAAGAGAAGACAGTGTGAAGGAGCTCACAGGCTTTAGCTGGGTGGGTTGCCATGTGAAAACTCGCTCAGGGGGCCACATAGCTGGATCCAAAAAATCTAGCAACTGTAGCAGCTCAAAGTCTCTCATGTTTTACACATATGTCTGGGGTTGCACCATCTCTCATTCACAAGCATAACTACCCGCCCTTCTTTTCTCTTACCACTCTCCATTGCTTTTCTGTTTGCTGCCTGTAAAATCTTTCGAGAGTTACCACAGAGCCCAGGGAGAGATCATTTAGCCATGTCTTTTTGAAGGCAGACAGTATACATGGTTTATACCTTCTTTTCCTCTCTCGACATCTCACTCTAGCTCTGCGGCCTCTCCTTCTCGTCTGTCTCACCTCAGAAATCTCTGTTTTACGGTTCAGAGTAGTCGCTTGGAATAAGTGTTATTTATTTATATATATATATATATATATATATATATATATATATATGTATTTTTTTCTAAGGGGGGGGGGGGGCAAATTTATACTGAACCTCCCATTTCATTGAAAAATACACAAAAATACAAATATAACAACAATTTTGTAGGATGCTTCTTTATATACTTCATGGGTTTTTTAACTTGTGACTGAAATAGGAGAATTATAAACACTCTCTTGTTCCCTGCACCAGTGTGGTGGTGAGATACTGTTTGGTCTGCCAGAGGCATTTGCTCAATAAATCTGATTAATCTCTATAGTTCAGCGATTCTTCAGCAGGGGCTCATATAGAAGCCATTGTTTGACCCTTTGGTGCTGAAATTTATGACCCGTGAGCTGTTGCATTGCTAAGATGCCCTGAATTGTATTTCCTGGTCTGTCTCACTTCTTATTGATAGCAACATGAAAGTTCCAAACTGTTTTATGAGTAGTGAAATGTATCTTGTGTGGCCTTTTCAAGAAACACACTGTAGAGTAGGAGATGATTATGCTGTGGCTCTCACTGGTATACAGACCTGTGTGTGGATAGGGATATATGACTGTTACATATGCATCATTTTAATGGAGTAAGGAAACTGGAGAATAAAATGAAAAGTACAGCATAAATCAGCTGATGAAGTCACATCTGACCAACAGTAAAGTATGCCAGATATGACTTTTGTGGTAAACTCACAATAGTATGTGTGAAGGAGATGCTTCATTTATCACATACAAGTCACAAATATTTTCATCCTCAAAAATTTGTGTCATCCAGCTCATAGGACTTTTTTGGAGAAAAAAAAGGTTGACTAGACATAAAAAAAAGGAAATGATCACATGAGCACACAAGCCCAGAAAGTGGTGAGAGTATGTCTGTCAATCAACAGAGCGGTATGGAAAGAATTCTGTGGGCAAAAACAAACAAACAACAACAGCAAAAAAATACACACAATGCACAAAGTTCTCAAAAAAAAGAGAGAAAAATAAGGAAAAAAAATAATATGATAATGTACATGTTCAAATACAGGATTTATATGTGTAGACTGATGAGTTGGCCAAAGGATTGTCGATGTGTTTTGACCAGAAATTAAATAATACACCATTAAAGAAAAAGAAAATACACTGTCAAGCACACACTCGAGAAAAGATCACTATTTCAGCCACCCAAAGCAGAAAAAAATTATTTTAAGTGACTAAACCAGGGGTGTCCACACTTCCTCTGAGAGCCACATATGGAAAAATATACAAACAACTGGGCCACTTACTAGAGTGAGGTATATATTGCAATACCTAGTGTATTAAAGTTAGCAAAATCAATCAATCCTACATCACGTCCTTTCATTAATGGGTTTTCTGTTATTTTATTCTCAAAATAGCAGCCTCAGATTGCATCGGGATGGTGGTCCCTCTTCATAGTCCTGTACAAGGGAGGGAGCCAGAGGTGGAGGTAATAATTATTTCAAGCTTGTTGTACTAATAAGTTGTTTGGCTTGTTAACAGATCAACTAAAATTTGTTAGAAAATAGCAACATTCATTCATTTCCTGAACCGCTTAATCCTGATTAGGGTTGCAAGGAGCCTGGCGCCAATCTCAGCCGACTCAGTGTTGAATTCCTGATTTTTTCTGGCCACATTATTCCTACGACTTTAGTGATGTGCTGTTTTATGAAGTCACCATCTAAGGAAGTTTTCCTTTTTTTATTAAAGATTTTCAATAATTACAGAGACAAGAAACAGTAAAAAAGTTTTCCACATCATCATGAATAACACATATACGAAGAAAAAATAACTTAAACCGAGCATGACTTTGTCTGGCTGACGATATGCATTATAAAATCGAAACTGTGGAAAACAAGAAGCAAAATGACTATTGATCAAACTTTTATTCCCAGTGATGCTGTCAAAAAAAATTTCAGAACGGAACTGAAAAGGCAAAAACTGTCTCACTATAAAGAATAATAGTGCAATGAGGAAGCTTTCCCATGTTGGGCAATGAGTTGGGTTACCTCATAGCTAGCTATTGTGGTTCTTTTAGCATGGAAAAAATGTTTTTGTCGAGCTACTAAGATAACTAAAATTTGCTTAACCTTCTGTTCTTGTTTCGCACCAGTGTAGGCTGTGTAGGTGTGATGTTTGGTTTCATAGTGTTTTTGTACATTATACTCTTTCATCACTGCAACACTGTCATTGCAAATCAAACAGACACACTTTTCCTTGACTTCTGTGAAGAAGTATGAATATTCCCAATGTATCTGGAATTTTCTGCACTCACTTGCTATCTTGCATTTCTTTGGTTCTGCCCTTTTTATGTTCTCCTGTGGCAATATTTTTCTTTGATTCAATTTGTTTTTGGAGAAGCTGCCTTGTTTAACCCAGTAGCTGCACCTGATGTTAAAACTAAAACAAGTTTCATGTATGGCCCATATTCCATTATGTTTTTAAAATTCGCCTCGCGCCAATAAAAAATGGACTACGGGCCACAGTTGGCCCACAGGCCAAAGTTTGGACACCCCTGGACTAAACTAATATATTGTTTGTCATAGGGTGGGCCCCTCACACCAGATCCCCAGTTATCTTAATGTTCTAGGTGGCATAACTCATTTTTAAAAACATGGGAAAATTTTCCCAAAAGTTTTTTGGTTTGCGAAGCTGAACTAGCGATCTTTCTTCCAGTGTGTGCTAAACAGTGCATTATCTTTTCCTTTAACTATCTTTGACACTTTATCAATCTTTGGCTATGAAGCACAATATACTGTATAAACACTCAGTCAGAAAAATACAAGAATGTTGACCTTCAGTTCCCCATCTCCTACAATGCTGTTTGATCATCTGCTGATGTCATTGGGTGGTGGCACTGAGAATTCATGTATATCTAATGTATACCTCATGTATAAAACATGACCCTAAAGTTTACCATAGTTGAGCTTTATTAAACCAGCAAAGTCCTAATATGACATACAGTATGTGTGTCAAACACTTTTAACATGTTTAACATCAGAATCAGTAAACACATCACGTTTCCTCTGAAGTGTCACATGGAGTGATGCCGATGTCAGTGGCACAGCTGAATGTATCCTCACTCATCACTCCTTGATTCCTTCCTCCTCTATGCACAAATAAGAAAACCCTGGCAGCCGGTGAAGAACATGGACCAGCAGAGCTTCCCTCTCAAGCGAGGATCAAGCAGCGAGAAAATGACAGTTAAGGATTTGAGAAGCACCCCTTATGTTGTGCAGGTTATCACTGGATTGGGAGCCATGTGTGCTGAGCATGTGACAGTCATGTGACTGGGGTAGGTGCAAGAGTTGCAGGGAAATGTAGTGAGTCAAGAGAGCTACAGAAACATTGCGGCTGTGACAGTTGCCTTCATGCACAAGTTCATGATTAATCATGCAAGCTTTCTTCCTCTGATTTAGTATTTGCGTGTGGTTTATCACTTTAATAAAATAGCCATGTCTAGCCATTAAGGCTGAAATTGCTTCATGCCTTTATTATTTATGTGTGTTGCCACAGTGATGTGAGTTTAATTCCTGTGAGTTAATGAGGTGCAAATCAGAGGTGAGTGACTGTCAGTGCTTTATCTGCAGCACTCATTTACTCCAACTTTGTGCGCTTAACCGCTTCTCTCCAGATGATAAGCTTCTCCATATTGACCCACAGCAGGTGCAGGGTCTCTCAGGAGAGGAACTGCAAGAGGAAACTGATTGCATGTTTAAACTGTCAAGTACAAGCCATTTATCATCGCTCCCCTATAGTGCTTGGTGTGTGGAAAAGTGGGTTCACTTCTTGGAGATAATAACCACACTCTTCACCTCACAACCCAACACACAAAGCTCATTGACCACCTGTGACCCAGTGCACCTGTCGTCTCACCTCTTGGTCTTTTTGAGAGTGTTTTCTTGATGTTTTAGATTGCGCTTCCTATACAGCAGAAGGGTGAATTGATTACTATGGGTTAGGCATATTAGAATACTAATCTTTTTTTTTTCTTACACTCTGAGACCAAGAATTTAATTGTCGGTAGTGATGTTTCATTGTTAACTGTATATGACAAATAAACTTGAAACTTGAAACAATAAAAATATATTGTTCGTTCATTCATTCATCTGAACCACCTGATCCTAATTAGGCTCCTAGGGAGGCTAGCGTCCATCTCAGCCGACTCTGGGCGAGGGCAGAGTACACCCTAGACAGCTCAGGGCAGAAACACGCTGACGGCAATGCAGCCTACTCTTTACAAAAGTCAACAATGGTCCTTTTACATGCCTCTCACTATAGACTGTAAGAGACATGGCTTGCCTTTGATAATCCAGTTAGCTGCACTGGGGGCACAGCAGTGAAAACCCGTTGATAGCAGGGCTTGAACCCCCGACCTTGGGATTAATAATCCATATTACTAAATAAATATTAATGCAGATATTAATAGGAAGTGGACTATTCATTTGCAGCTTTCATTTATTCATATTTAAAATTCACACATCAGGGTAATATTAAAATTGTCTATTTATTATAGTCTTTTGTTTATGGTTTGGGAGCCAATTTGATTGGTTAGAAAACATCCTAAACTAGCACAGATACTTGGGATGAACTTGATGCTTGGTGCTTTGCAACAGATGTAAGATTAGGACTGAAGCAAAGTGCTTTATGGCTTATTTTTACCAGATAGGGTATTTGCTAAAGTAGGCTTTGAGGTTTATTTTAAATAAAATGAATATGGCAATCTAAAAAAATAAGTTTTCCTATTCTTACTTTGAAAAAAATGAATGTAAATATAGTTTAGGGCAGCATGGTAGCATAGTGGTCTGCCTCACAGCAAGAAAATCCTGTGTTCAAGTCCCTGGCTCAATGAGGGCATTTCTGTTTGAAGTTCGCATGCTTTCACCTTTCTTGTTTGGGTTTCCTGTGGATGATCCAGTTTCCTTCCACAGTTCAAAGACATACACATTAAGCTAAATGAATATTTTCAATTGCCCCTAGGTGTGAATGGGTGTGTCTATGTTGCCCCAATGATGATCTGTTGAAAGGTTCAGGGTGTACCCTGAATTCAGCCAAACTTACCTGAGATGGGCTCCAGTCGTCCTGTGACCCTAATAAAGCATAAAATGGTTCAGAAAATAAAAGTAAGTATAGTTTACTAAAATGGCATAGACACTTACTGTTCACATTTAATACTGGTCCATGCAGAAGAACAATTCATGTATAATTACATACTCTATGCACTACAGCACTAAATATATAGATATTACTTCTTAAATATTTTATAAGAGGCTATGTAATATATGTAATGGCTGAGAGATACCCCACCTACCCTGTAAGGCTACAAACATCCTCCTTGATAGCCTGGATGTAAGGAGTGCAAATTTAATTTGAAGGTTTACTACCCTTCTCAAAAACATTTATTTGTTAAGTCAAGGTCCCTGCTGTACGTCTTTCTAATAAATACAGCCTCACTGAAAATCTCAGTTTGGCAACATCTTCCCCAAAAACTGCTCAGCAAACTGTTGTACAATAGAAGTATAAAAGAAGACTAATCCTCTTTACCCAAAGCGTCGGCTCTGCGGTCTGAGTGTCTGATAGTTGGGTTTTAAGAGCAGCGCAAACATACAGGCTTTTATGTTTCGTTGGAAGGGGATGTAAGTGTTTCTTTTGCTTTTAATGAGCATGCAAGACAACAAGACAAAAGCTGTCAAAAATTTTTTTTGTTTCGTTTTTTTGTTTTTTTTCCTTGCTCAGAAAAGTCTTTGAGAGCTGCCTTATGATTGAAAAGATGGGGTGCTGGAAATGGCAAGCAGTCAAAACAACTGCAACACAGCCACCAAATTATTACTTAGCTAAAAATGGCTTGATAAAGCAATGTACCTCAAAGTCCTATTGTTCTGTTGAGTATAGTACCATGATGTTTAGAACACTGAAATGCATAGCTCTTAGAAACAAGCCAGAACACACACTAGGTCTACACACACACACACACACACACACACACACACACACACTATATATATATATATATATATATAAATATATATACACATACACACACTTCACCCTTGATTATCCCTATTTCCCGGATTTCGGATTTCCCGTACAAAATCCGTCACCGTACATTATTTGGTAGTCCGGGAATCGATGATGGAGGTCCGGATCGTGATTTTCAAACTTCTCTTCTGTCTGGCCCGTTCCCGTCCGAGTGGATGGACGAAAATAAAGCAGCAGAGGGGCACGAAATAATGTCCAATGAACAGATAGTGGTATTAATGATGGGAAAGATAAGTGAGAGTGAGGACAGTCACAAGCCGGAACCCACATTTAAAATGAATGTGATAAAATAATGTGCTGATACGTTCCCTAAGTTTGTGGAAACACAATATTGTGTATTGAGTGTCAGATAAGTATTGTAAAACTCCGGGACTGCTGCTGAATAATTGCGATTGCCGAACAGATTATGGTAAATGTCCACGAAAGGGTAGGGACCACGGACATTAGCGATTGCCCGACTTTTGAGGTTCGTGGACAGCCAAATCCCCTAATAATCCGGGAAATCGAGGGTGAAGTGTGTGTGTGTGTGTGTGTGTGAGTGTGTGTGTGTGTGTATATATATATATATGTGTGTGTGTGAGAATGCCTCTGCATACACAGTGAAGTGAAGAGTTTTGGGCATTGACCTGGAGGCAAGAAAGGCAGCAAAGAATCCACTTTTTTTAAAAAATAAACCAGGAAAGACATTCTGCAGGAAATACTTGGAATGCACTGCAGAAAACTGAAACAAAGACAGTTTCTATGATGAAGCCCCCCTCCCACAGTTTGAGGTATCTGGAAAAACAGCTGTCCGGAAGAGAAAAGGTGAACGCTATCATAAGTCCTGTGTCATGCCAACAGTGAAGCATCCCAAGACCATCCATGTGTGGGGTTGCTTCTCATCCAAGGGAACGGGCTCGCTCACAATTCTGCCCAAAAACACTGCCATGAATAAAGAAAGGTATTAAAACTTCCTCCAAGAACAACTTCTCCCGACAATCCAGGAGCAGTTTGGTGAAGGTCCATGTATTATTTAGCATGATTTAGCACCATGTCACGAGGCAAAGGGGATGACAAAGTGGCTTGGAGGTCACATTCAAATTTTGGATCTGTGGCTAGGGAACTCACCAGATCTGAACCCAATTGTGAACCTTTGGTTCATTCTCGAAACAAGCAAAAGCCAACAAATTTTGATCAATTTTGTGCACTCATAAGGCAAGAATAGATTGCCATCAGTCCTGATTTGGCCCAGAATCTCATATCTAGCATGCCAGAGCGAATCAAACAAAGTTTTAGTCATTGCCAAAACTCTTGGCCATGACTGTACAGCAATCAGAGCATCAAAGTCACTAGTCACCAACTGTATTGTTATACCACTCTCAGGGGAAACAGAGGAGACCTGGTGGTCAGAGGCCGCACTCCTCATATCAGCTGTGTAATTCTATCAGCTGTGTTATCCTGTGTAAGTTGTGTAAAATTTAATGGTTCTTGTTTTAGTGACCCTGGAGCAGTCAAGGAGCTATGTCCTCTTATTACAAGTATGTCCAGGTCACTTCCAGGCAGCACTATTTTCTTCATCATCTAGATTTTAAGATTCTCTAGCCAACATTGTTTAGTCAAATTCAGACAGTTCACTTGAGTCTCTAATAGGGAAAAAATGGCCAACATGCCAATCTTTCATGACCAGTTAAATGTGTCAGATTCTGTACATGTGTGTCTCTGACTTTTTGTAAACTGTGGTGTAGATGGTTGATTCCCACTGGCCAGGAAGTTTTTTTCATGTCCCTTTCTTCCTGTTGGTCAAGAGAGCTCTGTTACCAACTGCAGTGCCTGGTCCGTTCACTTTCAAATTTTATAGCTGACCATGTCTATGCTGTTCTTTTGCAGTATGTTTCTGATCAATAACCATCGCTTTCCTAAGATCACAGCAGGCGATGCAACATACTTATCATAGCTCACCACAACAAAATCATAAAGGCCAGAATGGTGGAGGACAAACATATGGTAAACCAGGGGATTGCCCTTTTTCACATGGGCTGTGAAATTATACATAAATGCCAGTGTCTGCAAGCGTCTTGGCCAGTGAGCTTTCTCTTCAGGGGACAATGCATAAATCATACCACCCATGGTTTGACTAAAATGTTCCACACTCCTATTTTGTATTGGATGGTAGGGGGTTGTGTATGACACCCAAAACCTTACATAGCCTGCCAATCAGCTGACTCTAAAAGCTTGCAACTTGGTCACTGTGGATTCTTTTAGGAAATCCAAAGACAGAAATACAGATCCCAGAAAATGTTTTTAGCTGTCTCATCTTTACATTGTAAAATATAATACACATAGTCACATAGTTATATATACACATAGTCCACCACAGCTGACAAGGACCACATTTGCATCACTTTGTCTCTGGTCAGTTATTACTCTAGCTTCTTTGAATTTTATATCAACTATCCCATTAATACTGCAAGCCATCGGACCACTGTTCAACAGTCCACCTATCTTCACTTCTTATGTTCTTATCAGACATGTCCTCAGTTTGGAAGTTTGTGGTATGACCTGTAGTGCTGTAGTGCCTCCGTCCAAATACAGGTTAATTAATTTTCTTCAGTCTGGGAAGGGCAGGAGGTTTTGGCTGGAAAGTTTAGTCTTAAATACCCTGGGGAAATACAGACAAAACATAGCTTCTCATACATGCAGTGTGAAATAGTGATGGGGCCTAATTATTACAGTCTTTACAAAATTGCCTCTCTGGGATACCTGTGATAAAAGACATGCTGAAACCACCATGGACTGGATTAGCATTATTGCACTGCTGCATCTTCTCCATTATTTCCTGAAACATATCAACAATACAAACGAGGTATCTGTCTTCTGACTGTTTTGATTTTGTGCTATAGCTGGTACAGGGGCATGACTTTGAGTATGTCTTGGTTCGCCATGAACTGATACAGATGCTGGAAATGAGCACTGGGGTTGAGACACATGATTAACAGTGGAATGTGGTGGACCAGGGATAAAATGCTGCTCAGACACTGCCAGATTCAGTGATAGAGAACTGGGCTTCTCAGTGGCGACTGTGGTTGTGTGACTCAGTAGTGAAACAGCAATAACCCTTCTGCCATTAGACTTAAATTCTTTCTGATAATCCTCACCCTTTAACAATCCCCACCTGCATGTCACGTGAAGTCTACTCATGAATAAGATTAGCTTTAAAGATGCAGAAAAGTTCTGGGTCAAGGCTGTATTTGACAAGCATGAGAGCCATCATTAACATTATCAGTCTGCTTCTCCTGTTCGGGCAAGTTTTCAAGTGCAAGATCTGCTACACTATATAGTTATACTCAGTAGTTAACAGGGCTTTCTCTGTGTTTGGTTTGGTTAAAATGTGCATGGAGAAGACGTGGTGAAGCATCATTAAAGTTCTGGGGGGGAACATCATATATGTTAGCTCTGAAGCTGTATATATAAGCTAACCTACCAGGAAAAGGGGACAAAATAAAAATTATCCATAAGTACTATTACAATTATTTCTTCTACTAACCGCACTTGCTTTGTGAATGTCTATGTCAAAAAAAGTGGAGCAGGAAAACAGTGGGGATGGCATCACAACATCCGCAATAATAAACATCTAGCTCATCTAAAGATCCAAAAGGTCACGACACGAGTGTAAATGTAAATGTATTAGGCAAGAAAGAAGATGAGCTCAGGAGCTGTTTCCCAACATCTGATTTCCCTCATTAGCATGTACACTGTAAGCAAATTGAATGATAAATGAAGTTTGAAAAAAACTTGGGAATAAAAATTATTGAAGTGCATTTTTAACTCTGTTACACTAGTTTAATATCAGAATTATAGAATATAATGTAACACCTAATTATTAAGCAAAAATTATGATTTATTTTCTCGTTTTGTCCAAAGAAATCAGCAACAGTTTATAGATCTTCCTAGAACACCATGGTCTACAAAAATGGGCACTATGGATTACAGTTTCCAACAGTCATGCAAAACTTGGGCAGTGGTGGCTTAATGGTTAAGGTGATGGGTTACTGATCTGAAGGTCTGTGGTTTAATCCCCACTAACACCACTGTTGGACCCTCAATTGATCAGTTGTATAAAAATGATAATATTAAGTCGCTTGGAATAAGAACGTCTGCCAAATGTAGTTAAGGCAATTCACTCGCACATATTTCCAAAGTCACACTGTTGCACTCACTAAATTTAATCTAAAATAAAATTTGGAATGCAAATTATCTCATTTGTTTGTATATTAAATATTTTATGCAAAGTGATTGTATCAGATTATGTTAAACTTGCATTAGCCATGGAACTAAAGTTGGTGTGCATGGATAGCCACTTTCTAGCACTGGTTATTATTTCACTTCTACAATGATTCTAGATAATGTGTAGACAGTGAAGAATACAATACAGCTTGTTTTATAAAAATAGAATATAAAAGCCTAACTGCTGGTATCCTTTATTGACAATTCAAATAATAAAAAAGTACCTTTTCCTATCAAGTAGATAAGAGTTGGAAGAAATCCTCTGCTTGCAAAAACGTAGCATTGGGTCTTTTTAACTGTTATCAAGCTAGTCAGGAAGTTTGATCAAGAAGAACAGAAATAAAAAAAAAGCACCATTGGAGTTTAAATATCCATCTGGGTTTCTCATCACCCAGTCAGTGGTAATTCATTCATTCATTCATTTTCAAAGATGCTTAATCCTAATTAAGGTTGCGGGGAGGCTGACCTATCTCAGCCGACTCTGGTGTGAGGGCAGGGTGTCAGTGGTAATTGAGTTCTTTAAATATTTTATTTGCTAATACAATATACCTCATAAATAGAACATTCTTTAGACCTCTGACATCAAGAAGGCCTGTTTTGATTGTCATTGGCAGAGAATATGGATCCTTTGGATCGACTTATTTGATCTACCATAGTCCTAAACCATGTGTTTCCATTCTGCTTCATTCTCAGAACTCAGGTACTGGATAATTGCATTAATGATCAGATGTTTGTGATTGAGTGTATAGTGATTGTATTTAAGTTTAAGTTTCCTTACCCTTTAATGCACTCAGGAAAGCTCAACGAAGAACTGTTTAAATATGCCTTTGGTGGTTGGAGGGCCATGTTGAAGCTGGTACTTCTTTCATATCTGCCCCTGGTTCATTCAGAAATCCCACAGCTATTTTTGGCAGTTTCCAGTACTCTCTCGGCTATTTCTTGTGGTTTCTGCTCTTACCAAGGGTTTCCCCAAATGGCCACCATATTGCTTTGTTGTTATTGCTGTTGTTTATAAATTAAATTAGCTTAGTATAAAGCTGCCTCAAACAATGTGATTTTCTTCTCGAAATGTTTTCTTTAATATCAATATTAATGCACTTCCTGGTTTGACTGTATATAAATAACACTTTACCCCTTGCACATTTCTTAAAAAATTCATCATCGCTATGCCAAAATGCGATTTAATTTACTCGAGGCTGCATTCTAATAGCAGAAACAATCAGAAATAGCCAAAGAAATTCCCAAATGTCTTAACAATGTCTAAATGTGTTAAACTCCTGGTCTTTCATTTGGTCTGAGCCATCTCTGCAACTTGGTTTAGGTCTGTTATGCTCAAAGATTCCCCTGGATGTTGCTATGTCTTTAAAGAGTAGATATGAAAAGCATGTGATTGTCAGAAAAAAAAGTCTTAATTAATTAAGCAAATCAAATTAGTTAAGCACAATTCCACAGACAACATTCTACTATTTTTACCACTGGCAATTCGTGGGGGCCAATAGAGCTATTGAATGGCTCATTTTTCATTAATTTTTTTAATTCATTAGTTCATGTATAGCAGTGGCCAGGTCAGGCAGTAAGAGCTGGATTTCTGTTGATTAGTACAACAGGCTGGGCCAAGCTCTGTATCTCATGATGTCAGTAGAACTAGAGAGGGTCTTAAAGGAGGCAGAATGATGGTAGGTTGGTTGGATTGAGCCCATTTGTGCTGCAGATTTGGTCCAACAGGAGGCTCATGATTCTTTGGCAGCCTTTAATCAGGTACAGAGTGGCCAAAATGGGTGGGTTTCCTGGATCAGGTCCATGTGTTATAGGGATTCTGTCAGACAGGATAGTTATTGTTCTTTGGCAGCATTTGCATCATTCAGCAGCATGTTGTTTGTGTTAATGACACGCCGATGTTATGCTCACCTCTTTGTTTGGATTTTCATTCAGACATTATGGCATGGAATACAAAACATAAAGTCCTTGCTAAAAGGCTTCTTAGCTGGGATTTGAGTCCATATGTTGACAAACATGATTTTGCAAATATAATAATCAAATTGTTTTCCAACAAGTGATGAGCTATGAAATTCAAATTATAATAGCTCTGATGTATCTATGTATTCATTCATCCATTTATTAATTTTCTGAAGCGCTTAATCCTAATTAGGGTCTCTGGGAGGCTGGCGCCCATCTCAGCTGACTCTGGCCGAGGGCAGAGTACACCCTGGTCAGCTCGCCAGGCCATTGCAGGGCAGAAACACACTGACGGCTATGCAGCCTACTCTTGCCGAAAATCAGCAATGGTTCTTTTACATGCCTTCCACCACAGACAGTGAGAGACATGGCCGGCATTTGATAACCCAGTTAGCTGCACTGGGGGTATCTATGTATAATGATTAAGATATACAGTCCATTCAGTCTATATAGTAAATTCAATTTTTCAGGGCCACTGTAAAGGGAAGCTGTACCCTTTTCCACAAGTATTACATCATTCATAGTGTTTAGTGGCTGTGCAGGATTTGTTAAAGACCAAAGAAATATATTCTGAAAATTAAATATACACTTCTTTTCTACAGAACCCCTTTTCAGTATACATTATTAGTTGCCTTTGCCTATCAGTCCCAAGGTCTTCAGTCTTGTGTCTGTGAAAAGTAAAAAGTAAAAGTGTGTGAAGATTGTGAACTCAAAACTTGTAAGTGAAAAGTCAAAGTGCTTATGACTGCATTGTTTAAGTGTAGCTTAGTGGATAAAAGGCTTTTGAAATGTTGTAATTTCTGAGTAATTTCAGCCATTATCTTAATAATGGGGATGTCAGAAAAAAGACCTTGTTTGGTCTGCATTGAGGTAGCTATGTTTCCCTTTTCTCAAGGTTACAGAGACCCAGCAAAGCTGCTTCACAGTCTATGGTTTATGGTTAGGAACTTTTTGAAACCTGTCTCTTGTACTGAAATGTGTTTTTAATTAAGACATCCTCCATTAGTGCTTATATTCATTGAACTGTGAAGTCGATTACAAAAGTATCCATATCCCTTGAACTTTTCCACATTTTTTCATGTTACCACCACAAACATAAATGTATTTTATTGGGCTTTTATGCGATAGATCAACATATATAGGTGTATAACTGTGAAGTAGAAGGAAATTATGCATGGTTTGAAAATTTTTTTTTTTATTATAAAAGTATAAAAAGTATGAAAAGTATAACCCCCCCCCCCTTTACTCTGTTACCCCTAAATAAAATCCAGTGCAACAAACTACTTCCAGAAATCACCTAATTAGTAATTAGAGTCCACCTGTGAGTAAACTAATCTCAGTAAAAATACAGCTGTTCTGTGAAGGCCTCAGAGGTTTGTTAAGAATATTAGTGAACAAACAGCATCATGAATTCCAAGAAACACGCCAGAGAGGCCAGGAATACAGTTATAGTGAAGCAGGTTTAGGTTATAAAAATATCACAAGGTTTGAACAGCTCATGGATCACCGTTGATCCATTATCTGAGAAAATAAAGAGTATGGCACAACTGCAAACCTACAAAGACTTGGCTATCAACCTAACTGGCCGGCCAGGTAGGAAGAACATTTATCACAGAAGCAGCAAAGAGGCCCATGGTAACTCTGAAGGAGCTGCAAAGATCCACAGTCCAGGGTGGAGAATCTACTACTATTAGTAGTGCCCTCCACAAATCTGGCCTTTATGGACTTTAAGACTAGCAAGAAAGCCACTGTTAAAAGATAGCCATAAGAAGTCCTGCTTGTAGTTTGCCACAAGCCATCATTTTCCTTCCACTCCATAATTATGCACCACGTTGTGTTGGTTTGTTACATAAATTCCCAATTAAATACATTTACGTTTGTGGGTGTAACATGACAAAATGTGAAAAAGTTTAAGGGGTATAAATACTTTTGCAAGCCACTGTATATTCCCTATTTATGTTTATTCATTCATTCTCCTACTTGTTTTATCCAATTAGGGTTGCAGGAAGGCTGGAGCCTATCTTGACCACCTCCTGGTGAAGGCAGGGTACACCCTGAACAGCTCGCCAGTCCAATACAGTGCCAATACACACAGTCTATCACACAGTGATTTAGGACTACACTTACCATTGCAGTTTATATACATATACATGAAGTATCATTAAAATGTTAAGCCTAACTATGTGTGTACTATTTAAAAGAAAACAAAACAAAACAACAACAACAACAAAAAGCTTATTTTCTGCACTTTTTCTTTTCTTTTGGGTTCTTTCATAACATATTGAATAGCCAGAAAGACAACGGTATTTAATTTTATCTATATAGGAGCCACCTATAATAGTCATTTGAAGACCACGATCAGATTAAACAAGTGGATTCAGGTGAAATAAAAACCTGTAGCTTCACAGGCCCTTTACTGGTAAGACTGAAGACCTTTATTTGGAGATATATAAAAAGGGTTATGAGAGAGATTAATAAAAAAAAATGTGTGTTCAGAATTTGGTTTAGCCTGCTGTAGTCAGATAAACTGATTTGTTGGGCATCTCAGGCATTAGGTAGCCCAGAGGTTAGAGGTGTGGATGTCTGTCTGTCTGTCTGTCTATCTATCTGTCTATCTGTCTATCTATCTATCTATCTATCTATCTATCTATCTATCTATCTATCTATCTATCTAT
>JAOUQZ010000025.1:3004685-3015317 GCA_028564935.1 Neosilurus hyrtlii | reverse complement strand
TATATATATATATACACACAGTATGGTTTATTTTTGAAAATTACTCACTGAGATTTTGTGTACCTGTCATATACTTTAATAAACCTTTACTTAACATGATAATGTTCTCTCTTAGGAAGGTAAACATCTTTTCTCTCAAATTCTGACTCTTCCCCTCTGCCTCAAGGACTCATTTACAGCACCCAAATGAATAAAAATGTGCACCTGCCTTTTTCAGTTAAGGAAGCAGTCACAGAATTGATGTTGAACTACAATTTACAGGCAGTAAAAAAAAAAAAAAAAAAAAAAAAAAAGGCAGTGTCTTGCCAGGGTGATTGAGAAGCTGCCCAGACTCACTCTCCAGCCTGTCCCATCTCTTACAATAGTGGATTTATAGGAGCTTCAGGGTACTTCAGCTTGAGTCCATCTTTACTGCCTGTTCTTTCCGCTGTCCTCAGAGTTGAGCTGATGAGCTGCAGGCCAGTTATATTGATCCTTAAATGTCTCCAGATAAGAAAAAAGTGTTGGTCAGTACCATAATCTCTCAGGCAATGTCTTCTTTTATTCATTGCTTGATGAACCTTACTTTACTTTTACATATTAAAATTGGACAGAGCATCTGAGGCTAAGCATATGAGGTTACCCATAAAGGTGGTAAATCAACACTTTGTGGATGGTTGATATATGTATACCAGCTATCACCATATGTGATATTATGCATTAGCATTCAGCAGATTTTTCCTCAATGACATTAAAAAGGGTGATCAAATGGCAGTGGTCTTCCAGTTTATCAGATGCTCCGAAAAAAAGAAAAAAAAATCATAAAGACCATATGTAATACTGCGTGCATTTTAAATTCTGCTAAGACATGGATCACTTTTCTCATTTGAGTTACCAAAAAATTTGAAATGTTGCTATTTATTTTGTTTTAAGTTAAACTTTAGCATAAATTTTCATGTTTGTAGGTGTTGCACAAACTCTTCAAATTTGGTAGTTCTCAACTAGACCCAGGTAGGACGGTTATCAAAATTTCCAGAAAACCCAAACTTCTCATGAAATTGAATTTCTTGGATATAATAAATAACCTCAAAGCTATTATCAGAAACTAGTCACTGCTCCCCCTTCCTCTAACTGGCTGTACTTATGCTATAAAAATGGTTGTACTTTCAAGATTTTTGCATCTCTTTCAGACATTACCTATCAACTTACCTTTATCTTTTTTTAAACAGCTGGATCCAGTTATCCTCTCCTTTGCCTGGACTAATAAACTACCCCACATTTTCAACACCCATCTAGGTAAACAAGGGTAGCCTTGACCTTCCTGTATTTAGGCATTATTACAGGGCTGCAAATTTGAGGGTTCTCACTGTTTGGCAGTGGGGTTCCTCTGATGATGATTGGCCGTCTGTTTATATAAAATGGTTAAAGATATTGGGTAAAAGCTTTCTTCCGGCTTTGCTTTTTTTCTGGTGTGCCACCTTCCAACATTAATAAATTGGTGACTAATGATATTAATTGGCCATAACTTTGTTCTCAGAAATAGCATCAAGATTTTATTTTAAATGAAAAAAATTAATGAATTAATTAACTACCAGTAGTTTCGTTGCACACCCCTATCACACATAATCACTTGTTTAATAATGTGGATAAGCTGTTTGTAGACTGGAGGAAGACTCCGTTGTACTGGTGATTTCTATATAATACATTTGCTGCATTTATTGATTTTCAAATTAAATAATCATCTTCCCTATTCACATTTTTATTAGTATCTTCAAATTTACAATTATATTACAGAGCATGTTCCAGAATTCATAACTAAACCAAAGAGCCACATTTTTTGTGATTTTTTACTCTTGTAATTATAACTCAATTTCTTCCAAATGGGATGGATGTAATACTCCAAAAGGATAATTTTCGCATTTGTTCTGGCACTGCTCTGTACTTACTAATTCTTAGTCATATATATATATATATATATATATATATATATATATATATATATATATATTCATTCATTCATTTTCTGAACTGTTTAATCCTAATTAGGGTCACGGGGAGGCTAGCGCCCACCTCAGCCAACTCTGTAAAAGAAACATTGCTGACTTTTGTTAAGAGTAGGCTGCATTGCCATCAATGTCTTTCTGCTCTGTAATGGCCTGGCGAGCTGTCTAGGATGTATTCTGTCCTTGCCCGGTGTCGGCTGAGATTAGGATTAAGTGGTTCAGAAAATGAATGAATGAATAAGCATTGTCAGTACTGAAAGAGGAGTGAACAAGGAAGTTAATGAAATAGTTGCCAGATTGGATTTAGATGCAGCTTTTGCCCAAAATGTCAGTGAATAAGTGCAGACAGTGTGTCTGTGTTGCACAGAACCATCCATGGATAATGGAATATGTTGGGGATTTTTTTTAACTTCTCAAGGGGAGCACTCTAAAAGTATACTAGAGAGTAGCCAATAAAATAAGGCAAGAGCCATAGCCTCTCAACTTTATTTGGTTTGGGGCCATGATGTTATATTAGCAATGAGAATGATGCTGCTATTTGAAGTTGTGCCAATATCTTTTCATTTGTAAGAGTAAATAAGATTTTAATTAAGAAAAGTTCATATCTGAGCTATCAAATGTCACTGTCACCTAGATGATTAAACATGCAGGTACAACTACAGAGAAAAAACACCCTTAGATTTCCCCAAGATTGTAGCAGTCTCTAGTGTGGGTATCTAAATGTCATGAAAGGGAACGAGAGGGGAGATAGCATCAGATTTGAGATTTGACTTAAATACCTGTTCTGTACTTGAGCTGAGAAAGTGAATAGATGGGCCTACTATGTACCAAAGACATAATTTATAATCAACTTTATACGTGCAATAAACAGACATTTTGATGCCTTAACAAAATCCCTCCTAGGTACTTGCCATACAGTGGAACAAAAAGTATTTAGTGAGCCACCAACTGTGCAATTTCTCACACTTAAAAAATGAGAGAGGTCTCCAGTTTTCATTTTAGGTACACTTCAACTATGAGAGACAGAATGTGAAAAGAAATATCCAGAAAATCACATTTAAAGAATTTATTTGCAAATTATGGTGGAAAATAAGTATTTGGTCAATAACAAAAGTTCATCTCAATACTTTGTTATATGCCCTTTGTTGGCAATGACAGAGGTCAAATGTTTTCACAAGGTTTTCACACACTGTTGCTGGTATTTTGGCCCATTCCTCCATGCAGGTCTCCTCTAGAGAAGTCATGTTTTGGGGCTGTCGCTGGGCAACACAGACTTTCAACTCCCTCCAAAGATTTTCTGTGGGGTTGATATCTGGAGACTGGCTAGTCCAGGACCTCAAAATGCTTCTTATAAAGCCGCTTCTTCGTTGCCCGGGCGGTGTGTTTGGGATTATTGTCATGCTGAAAGACCCAGTCACGTTTCATCTTTAATGCCCTTGCTGATGGAAGGAGGTTTTTACTCAAAATCTCACGATACATGGCCCCATTTATTCTTTCCTTTACACGGATCAATCATCCTGGTCCCTTTGCAGAAAAACAGCCCCAAAGCATGATGTTTCTTCCCCCATGCGTCACAGTACGTATGGCGTTCTTTGGATGCAACTCGGCACTCTTTCTCTTCCAAACACGACAAGTTGAGTATTTTACCAAAAAGTTCTACTTAGGTTTCATCTGACCATATAACATTATCCCAATCCTCTTCTGGATCATCCAAATGCTCTCTAGCAAACTTCAGTTGGGCCTGGACATGTACATGTGCTTAAGCAGGGGGACACAGGTGCCATTAATACAGGTAACAAGTGGAGGACAGAGGAGCCTTTTAAAGAAGGAGTTACACGTCTGTGAGAGCCAAAAATCTTATTTGTTTGTAGGTGACCAAATACTTATTTTACCGAGGAATTTACCAATTATTTCAAAAAAACTCCTACAACGTGATTTCCTGGATTTATATATATATATATATATATATATATATATATATATATATATATATATATATATATTATCGTGTTACCTGATTTCAAATATAACTTCACTGGCTTTATAATTACTTTACTTACAGTCTCTACAGTTTTTATATACATTTTCTAACTATTCATTTAAAAGGCTAGGGATCTTGTTGTGATTTTATTTTACTGCTTCGATTGGATTGCGAGCCTTTTAATGCTCTAAAGCACTTGTTACTTAGACTTAAAGTTTGTTGGATTAATAATGACATATTCCACTGCAGTGGGAAGGTTCAGATTCAGTTTGTACTGGGGGAAAAATGTTTCTTATTTGGTTAGCTGTTCTTTAGAGCACTTCATCAAAATGTCAAACACAAGAGGATCTTTGAAAGTATTCACATTTGTCACATTCCCCTTGTTTATGCTCAGATGTTTAGATGTCTATTTTTAATAGGTTTAATTGATCATCCATATATCATGCTTAAAAGGAATGTATTTATTTCTAATTCAGCACTCTGGTTTTAAAGCATGGTATACATCAGAATTACAAAAAAAGTTTTTTCTTTACTCCAGGACACTGCTATATGATACAATATTAATCATGAGTCAGGATTTAAACTACACCATATAAATGTAACTAATTTATTTTTCGATATCCCGATTTGTTTTTAATTTCTTCTATGGTAGACACATTGTAGGATACACTGTTGATTTACAGTGTTTTTGCCTCTGAAATTTCCATCGTGCAAGAATAAAGACCCATACACCTCATCTCACCCTCTTTACCTACACTTTGATCTGTACCCTACTTTATCATCTTTCCTGTCAGCCATTTAACACACAGCTCTGTAGACAACGATTTAAGCATGCAGCCGTGTTTGAAATGCTAAAGTGGAAGCGACAGAGGTCATATGGAAAGTAAGAAACTCTACTGACTACTAAATCGGGTTGGACTGCTTTTATGTTTGCCTACTTTTCCATAAGGGTGCAAATGCTAATCCCCATAATGTCATGCCCTCACACACCTTGACTCAACCCTGTCAATATCAGTGGATTAATTATCCACCAAACATCTAATAAGTACCATGTATGCACTTGTGGGTACATTATTATCTAGTGGACGCAAAAATGCATCTAAAACTGCATTAACTGTCTTTACATTATATTACCTACAAAGTCGTATTTGGTGCGTACAAGATTCAGTCACATGATGTCTACTTTTAGCTACTAAGCTTTGCTGACTTTAATAGTGTAACTCTGTTCCACTACTAAATAAAAAGGCTTTATCAATCCCTGGAAAGATGATAAACCCAAAATCAAGAAGCGGAAAGTGTTTGATAATACTAGGACCCTTCCCAGATCAGGATGTCACTCCAAACTGGAAGGAAGACTGAGTCTGCTGTTCAATGCGAGTCAAAAATGAGAATGTGTGCAGTAATTAGTGATTTTGTACATAAATATGTACTTTTGTATCAAGCCCTTTTTTTTCTTCTTTCTTTTTTTTTTTTTTTTTACAAAAAGCCTTTTCAGAGATTACAGACCACTGTGAGATTTAAGACCACTGTGAGCCCCCTTGCCCCAAGTTGAAAGACTTTGGTGGAAAGGAAAAACTCCCTGAGACAACATGAAGAACCTTTCAAAGAAAAAGTCTAAAAAAGGATCTTGTCCTCTAGTGAGAAACACTCAGTATTCATTATTTTATTAATTATTATTATTATTTTAATAGCACTTATTTTTTGCAGGTTACAGATGAGCTACAGCCAATCCCAGCTTGATTTTATTTTGCAAGTGGTGGGCTATACCCTGAACAGGTCACCGATATGTTGCAGGGCTAACACACAAAAAACATCCGTTCACGCCCAAATTCAGACCTATGGACAATGTAGAGTAGCCATTTAAATTAATATGGATATCTTAGGACTGTAGGAAGAAAGAAAGATGGGGGTTCAAGTCCCAGTACCACCAAGTTCCACCAAGATGCCACTGTTGGGCCCTTGAGCAAGGTTCTTAACCCTCATTTAAAACCCTCTACAAAAATGATAAATGTAAGTCACTCTGGATAAGGGTGTCTGCTATATGCCATGACTGTACAAATGTAAATGTAGCTGCATGGGTTTGATTAGCAAAGAACTGAGTTCGAGTATTAAAGCTCAATGTGGTGCCACGGGACTGCTTGTAGCTGTAACAGCTAATCAGATTGAGCTTTTGGAGCGATGCACACTGCAATGTAATGCTTACACAGCACTAGCAGGGTGACGAATCAAACGACTGTCTTTCAATTTTCTCAAAATCTGAAGAAGTTAGAACTGAGATTAATTACAAACATATACAATAATTAAGTGGTTATAGGGATAGAATGTGGTTGAATAACTCCAAAAATTACTGTTGATGTGAGCAGGTCATGTGCCATTTCTTTTATATGAAAAATAAATTAATACAAATGAATACATAAATAGACAATAAAAGGTTTAAATGATCTGAATGGGAAGCCCAAAATTTCAGTGTAAGCATCTGAGTAATGAGACTGAATATTTGCAACTTTACCATGAAAATACTGACATGAGGCAAATTTCTTAGCAAAAGATTTCCTGTGGAAGCAGCCGAGCAAAGGTCGACTAACTTTTCCTGAAGCCATCTCGCGTGATACCTGAATAAAAGTAACAGAGCTGGACTATGCCATGGTGGACCCAGATTGCTGGCGAGGGCACGTGCAAGCCATATTGGCCACAAAATGATGATGATGAGCTAGCTAGCTAGCTAGATAGATAGATCGATAGAAAGAGGGATGGGTGAATAAGTGGGATGGATAGAAGTATGGATGGATGGATGAATGGAAGAATGGATGGATGGATGGATACACAGCAAGCAAACTATGGACACTTAATCAGAAGTCTAAGAAGGAAGTTGTTCTGTCGGGTCCTTCTGAAAAGTTAAACCTTTAAATATTTAATATTCAATAACATTTGGTCTGGTGGAAAATGTACTATCTAAGGTTTTGTACATCTTTAAGCTTTACCCCTGTACTTGCCAGATGCAGAAGGCTTTGTAAGGGAATGAATAACCAATTGGCATTATGTGACTGAAGTTTCAACACCACCACCCCTTCAGATTAATTCCAGCCACATGGAGCCATTCAGCATATTGTCATTGTAAAGCCTGTGATGGAAAATCTCACTGTGCAGAATGCTTTCGTGGTCATGATGTTTTTTTATTTATTTTTATTTTTTTACAAAAAAAAGAAAAAAGAAACATAATAAATAAATAAATTAGCCATCAGCAAAGGGTTCTCGCCATTGTTTCAGGCATTAATAAATTTGTGCTAGAGAAGCTCTAAAGCTAAAACAGCTACTGTTTGGTGGTGAGGAATATAATAATTAATTAAGCCCTCTATTTGACTAGTCCCTAATTGATCATCTCACGTGTAGCTCCAGAGACCATTCCAAGAAATAAAGACAGATACTCAATAGTGTCCTCTTAGTGCTGTGCCTCATCAATTGGAGGTGATGGATAGATCTATCTGACAATTATAAAACACATCCATGGGTGATAAATGATGCCATTACTTTCTCCCAGCTCTCATTTCAATCAGACTTCCCAAGTGGGTTGACTGGGGAGATGTTTAAGCCATGCATATATAATTCCTGCAGCTCATGGACTTCTGTGAAGTGTCTTTGGCTTCAATAAATCTTAGCTCATTTTGGATGGGTCATGAAACTTTATACACTATATAGAAAAAAGCATGAGTACCCCTGAACATCATTTTCTTATGATGACTAGTCATAGACTAATATATCTGCGTGCACTATTCTGGATAGGCTTTGCATTACAGTTTGGAAGCTGACTTTATACAGTATTGCAATTTAGAGATTTAGTGAGGTTCAGCATGGAAGCTGGGCAAAAAAAGGGATGCTGTGCAGTTGGTATTTCGATTTGTTCCAAAGAAGCTCAGTGGGGTTGATGTAAGTGCTCTGGACAGGCCAAGTACTTGAGTTGTTCTGCTCCACCTTTCGCAAAGTGTGGGCCAGAGGCATTGTCATGTGGGAATGGATTTGGACCTCTTAGTTCCAATGAAGGCATAGAATGCTACACCATACAAAGATATGCTAGATATAATGATGGGTTTTGATGCATTCTGTAATTCTTCCAGCACTGTGGCCTCAGTTTGGGAAAGGTGCATACTATATATGGGTGGGATGTTCAGGTGCCACCAAAACTTTGGCAATCTGTATTTTGCCATTTGTAAGAGTATTAAAGTGTAATTTCTTGATCCTTTTTTGGTAATATAAGTTTACTTACTCACTCATTTGTTGAACTGCTTAATTAATGAAAAGAGACTGGAGTCCCCAAAGGAAGCTTCCATTGGAATACTTGAGGGCACGGCTTTCACTCGTGAAAAGTTTGGTCCTGGTAAAAATTACTGTGGGTCAAGTTTCAGATCTATTCAACCACTGAAAATGTGGGGCGTACATGGCACATCAAATGTTACTGCAAATTTCTTTCATGGTAAAAATTCACATGAACCATTGACTGCCATGGATGCATTACAGTTACTGTTCGTAGCCAAGTACAGGTTTCTTTTGCGTATATTTTTGCTAGAGACTGCCCCAAAAACCACTTGAATTGTCACATAATGTCCATGGTAGTCCTAGCGGTTACAGCCCTATATTCCGTCAGCCCAGTGGTTCGACAGTTACAGCCCATTCGTTTGACAGCCCTTACGCTAACCCTAGCCCAAGTGAACTGAGTAGGGTGCCCAACTGATTTAAGCAGGGAATCTTTGTAATGCAGAGTGTTTCTGTATATTCTGAGAATGAGGATGATGAAGTTATGAATAACTCTGATTTGCATCCTTAACTGACCTCAAATAATGATGGTATTGTAAAGTCTATGTTGTTTCTTTGTATTTTCTTTAGAGAAATGTGATGAAGGACTGGCCACGCCCCTTTCCCACAGTGCCTTCAGCAGCTCATCGGTGTTCACCACAGGCTACTCCCCTGAATATGCCAAACTGAACAGAAGAGGAGGTAAGATGCCTCAAATACACTACTGCTCTGACTCACACCAAACCATAGACATACTTTTGGTAATTTTGTATGTCAGTGTCAGTGCTTTGTAAAAGAGGTATAGCTGTAACTTCATAGTATGTCTTTAAGGTGAAGTGGTTCTTTGGTCACATAAACACTTCATCGCTTGCTGTTATTGGAAAATAATCAACTTCAGTAACTAGGATTCATGTCCAGATGTATCACACCACTCTGTTGTTGACTACTTTCCAACAGCTGGTACCACCATGTTAAATTCCATAAATAATTGATAGTGGTAAAAATACTGTAATATGATTTCTGCACAATTTGATTAGTTTTACATAAATAATAATATCAAAGTATTTCTTATTAGAAAGCTCTTGTTAAAAGCTAAATATCTCTTACACTGGTGAAGGTAAGGCATACACAATATTGTGTAAATATTTAATGGGACATGGGCTATTAAATGGTGCTGGAGGATCTGTGACACAATGCACACCATCACACTGCTACACCGTTTGACACTTACACAATGTTAGATAAAGATCAGCATTATTATTCACCTTTCTCAACAGAGGTGTTATGGTGCTAGAACATGGTCTTTATCCTCTTATTTTACCTCAAACCCACATTTCATAATCATGTAGGAAAACTAGACAACATTGATATTTTTTATACTTAAAAAATTAGCTTGTTGTGTACAATTAGCAGGACTAGTTTTCAACTTCCATCAATTAAAATATCATCATCATCATCATCATCATTTTCTAAACCACTTAATCCCAATTAGGGTCTCGTGGACACTGGTGCCCATCTCAGCCAACTCTGGGCAAGGGCAGAGTATACCTTAGACAGCTTGCCAGGCCATTGCAGGGCAGAAACACGCTGACAGCTATGCAGCCTACTCTTGTCGAATTCAACAATGATTCTTTTACATGCCTCTCACCACAGACAGTGAGAGATGGCCATCATTTGATAACCCAGGTAGCTGCACTGGGCAATTAAAATATGAAGTGGGAAATTTAATGGAGTTTAATATATGGTTTGCCATTACTTTTACTAATTTCTGTTGTAAAAAGTTAGCCTCAGCTGTCAAGAAACTCTCTCTCTCTCTCTCTCTCTCTGTCACACACACACACACATACACACACACACACACACACATACACACACACACACACAGCAGAGGGCTTAAGTTCTAATTTTGCTGTAGTTTTGTAGTCTTCATAGCAGATAAGCCTGTCACAATCTTAGCCAGGCAGGGACATTTATACACAGGCATTTCTCAACCACATTCATTTCTGGTGACATCATCAAGACAGGCTCATTAGCTACACTTAGACAAGCAGCATCATAAAAGGCTAATGAAGAGACTCAGACATCCATATGGCAGATACATATTTCGGCCCAAATCACTGACATTACACATTACTGAGGATGAAACTGGCACTTGTGACCTAAAGGAATGTTTATAGTGATTTATATCAGTCAAAGATTATTGGTGTGGGAAAAGGATGAGCAACATGGTTATCTTTAATGGTTATCTGTTCTCTGAATACGCTCTCTCTTGCTCTCTCTCTCTCTCCCTCTCTGTCTCTCTCTCTCTCTCTCTCTCTCTCTCTCTCTCTCTCTATACATATATATATATATATATATATATATATATATATATATATATAT
>JAOUQZ010000025.1:2964626-2984388 GCA_028564935.1 Neosilurus hyrtlii | reverse complement strand
CACTATAGACAGTGAGAGACATGGCCGGCATTTGATAACCCAGTTAGCTGCACTGGGGGGACAGCAGTGAGAACCTGTTGACAGTGAGGCTTGAACCCCCGACTTTGGGATCAGTAATTCAGCACCTTACCACCAGGCCACCACTGCCCCTCTACAATTATGATTTTTATAGAATTATTTACAAAGAGTCTATGCTCATGCTCACTTAATCCTCGTTCTCAGAAGTCAATGTCTCACTATTTAGAATTCCTCGCTTTGGGTCCATATAAGACTCACGCTGGTTCTGTGTATGATCGATGAGTAAAAACACTTCTTTTCTATGAATGAGAGTAAGTTCTTGTGAGTTTTTTCCACATCAGGATGCAAATGACTGTGTTGTCTGGTAGCATTTGTAGTTTTCATGTCAGTTGATTCTTGCACTGATGTCAAATATTGTTACCAGTGTGGCAGGATATTCTTTTCTCATAACGCAAAGCAAGTATTCCAAAAATGTTAAGAAATGGCTGCATCCACTCGATGTTGTAAAGGAGAAACCCACTTGACTGAGTCGCATTAGCAATACAAGAAGAGAAAACTAGCTAGCTATGCAGAACTATCCCAAGGTTGCATGCATTGTTAAAGATGACAAGATGACAGTTTTTGAGCAATGAATAAATCTCCAAGGATCTACAGCAGCCCGGTTTTGCCTTACGAGAATTTAGTTTCAAGTGGTAAGCTGCCATCCATGACAAGATGTCTACCAGACACATATAAAATAGTTGTGGCTGAGGAGTGGAGACTGCAGGGTAGAGATATGGAACCCCTTCATGTCATCTCAAACAACATGGTGGAATATTAGGGCTGGCACTGGCCAATGTTGCATTGCATTTGTAGGTCATATTAGTAGCTTCTATGTATTTTTGATATATTGGATTGTTGAAGACATCCCAATAATTGCCATACAAAAAAAATCAAGCAATTATCTTACTTGCCATATCAAAAATGATGAGAAGCAAAAATTCTCTTTTTTCCTATACAGGAAGCAGACAGACTCAGAGAGATTTGCTGCTTGTCACGTGTAAAGTAGATGTTGACTGGCAATAGTCCAATTTCATCATGCAAGATAGTTTATAATGCCTATTGCTGATACCATCGTGAATTGGCTCGAGCCTCCTGTGCACACTGGGTGTTAATGAGCAATGTTTGGGGGAGGATTTGCAGAGGGAGTGCATGATTGAAGGCAATGTTTCTGAGCAGCTGTGATAAGCTTAGAATGTCCCTTATGGCTTCTACTTCCTGCCACTTCCAATGCCAGGCTGCAAACAGTGTCTGAGTCTGTGTGTGTGTGTGTGTGTGTGTGTGTGTGTGTGTGTGTGTGTGTGTGTGTGTGTGTGTGTGCACGCGCACGCACATGTGTCTATGCGCATGAGAGTGCATATGCATGTGCTTGTACTTGCTACGTATTAAGAACCAGAATACCTTTTAATCCAACAAAGTAAGAACATTTTTTAAAATTGGGGAAAGTTTTGGAAGTAAAATATTTTGGCTGGTCCTCACTTTTCCTAAAAGGATTTTTGAGAATTAAGACTTGGCTTTGGGTTCAGGTTAAAGTGAAGTCTAGGTTTAGGTTAGGCATTTAGTAATGATGGTTAAGGTTAAGGTAAGGGGCTAAGGACACGTGTGTTTGTGTGTGTGTGTGTGTGTGTGTGTGTGTGCTATATATTGAAGACATTTTTAACCAATAAAGTAAGGACAGTTTTGAAAGTGAGAACATTTTGGTTAGTCCTCACTTTTTGTTTTAAGGGTTAAAAACGTGATATTAGGGTTCAGGTTAGAATAAGGTTTAGGTCAAGGTTAGGGCAATGGTTTGGCATTTAGATGTGATGGTTAAGATTAGGATAAGGGGACAGGTAATACATTATTTTAGTTCAGGATTGTGGATGTGGGTGAACTAATGAGAAAAATTTGTGATTCATGTAGAAGATACCTTGCATTTGACAAGACATTGGCATGAGTACTGTCCTCTTCTTCGTCCTTCCTCCTTTCCTCCATTTTTTTTCCTCGTCCTGATATTTTGACGACAGTCATTTCCTCCGACACTTGCATTTAAATAGAGAAATGTAATAATTGTGATGTAAGGCATCATTCCATTGAAACCAACTCAGTGTGACAAAATAACCTTATTCATTATTTAATTTATCTCCATTATATTTACTAAGAACAAATTTTACATGATTTTTTACCCTCATTTTGCAGGTAGTTACTGGAACGCTGCTTCCTTCAACACACCATCCTCTTACCTACACTTTTCCACTTTCCATGCTGAAACCAGTGCTGATATCTCCTTTTACTTCAAGACCTCTGCACCTCATGGGGTTTTCCTTGAGAATCTTGGCAGCACGGATTTCATCCGCCTGGAGCTGAAATGTGAGTCTCAGCTACTAGTGTATTTCTGGGGGCTGCTATGACTAATGTAACAGGTAGTTACAAACAGATTTTAAATGCAAACATATGTGATAGGCGTAGTGCATCTCAAGGCTTTGCCAATTATCTAATTATATTATAAATAATATATTATATTATAGATACATATGAAGCAGCCACTTATTTAATACAATATGATTTACCCATGATGCGGTGTGATGCAAATTTGACATGACTTGATTTGATTTGATTTCCATTTTAAAAGTATAAAAACTAATGTAACAGGCCTGTTTAAAAATGTAAGGTGTAGAAAGTTGATATTTGTGTTAACATGTACTGAGTAAAAATATAAGGTTTTTTTGTTTGTTTTTTTTTGTTTGTTTTTGTTTTTTTAAATACTTAATAAAATACAGATACTTGAAAACTTTACTTGTTACCTTCACCCAAAATGGAGTTTTGCCAGAGGTAGTATAATCATAGCATTTGTTTGTATTTCAATGTTAACAAACATTCTGACCACACGCATGCACTGATTTTCACCAAAATTGGTGGAGACATTACCCTACCTAAGTCCTAAAGTTGATTTGATTTTGGAATGTCACTGTCAAAGTTGAATGTCAGAACAAGGCTACATAGTTTCTTAGATAGAGCATAGCTTTCAAACAAGTGCCGATAGACATGCCGGTACTCTGTAACATTATTAGGAAATTATATATGGTTTTTTAATTGAGACAGTTTCCTTTGTTCCTGAGTACCTTTTCATTCATCCAGTCATTTGCTGAGCCACTTATTATTAGGGACACTTAAAGGTTGAAGCCTATCTCAGCCAACTCTGGGTGATGGCAATGTACACACTGAAAAACTCGCCAGTCCATCACAGGGCCAAGACACACACACAACCATTTATACTCACACCTAGGGGCAATTTGGAATGGTCAATTAGTCTAATGTGCATGTCTTGGACTGTGGGAGGAAACCAGAGTACTTGGAGGAAACCTACACAAGCACTTGAAATGTCAAATCACAGCATTCTCATAAATCCTTTAAACGAGAGGTTTTTATTTTTTTTTTTATTATTTATTTTTTTTTTTATTTATTTTCCGGCATTGCACCAGCAACCTTTTGGTCCCAAATTCACTTTTCTAATCATTAGGCTATGGCTGCCCCTGTTTGACAGAAGTCATAGGTTTGTTGCTGGATTTCCTTATGCAAACAAGTGCATGCCTTTCTGAACCATGCCTGTTCGAATGTGTTTGCTGTAGCTAAACTCCCTCAACTCAAGGTAAAGCAAACAAAACACGTTTTTGGGGGGTTGTTGTTTAAAGAAAATAAGTAAATTACTGATTTATAGCATACCGCAGCATGTATTATACTATAGTCATGGGACAGCATGTAGTAAAAATGAATGAGGAAAAAAACAGTAAACAACAGTAATTTGTCTAAAGCTCTGCGTAACACACTCCATTTGACATTAATTCTGCTCATTACCAGAAATTTCTCCCATAACAATTTCTCCAGCATTAGTTTCAGGAATAAGATGGATTAAATTTAATAGAGCCAAAATGCATCAAGAGGCTGGTGAGGGAAGGACTGCTTGATTGACATCCTGTTTCATGAATGTTATATAACTAGGAAATTTAACCACTGAACCGTTAAATCTTCCCAGGGGTGCAGGGAGACTGAAGCCTATCTTAGCTGACACTGTGCGAAGGCGGGGTATACCCTGAACAGCCAAATAGCGTAATGTGCATGTCTTTGGGCTGTAGGAGGAAACCGGAATACCTGGAGAAAACCAGCACAAGCACATGGAGAACATGCATACTCCTAACAGAAATTACTGATCCTGGGACTCCATTACCTTATTGCTGTGAGGCAGACATGCTAAGCACTGTGCCACTGTAAACTTATCTACAAGTGGAAATAAAGTAAATAAATAAAACATTATTTGTGTTGGCAAATTGTCTGATACTAATGGTGTAGTAAAATAAAAATTATATAAAAAAGGTGCTGATTATTGGAAAAAATATATATATAAATATAAAAATGTGCAAATGTGACCCTCCAGCACAAAACCAGTCGGAACTTGCATGACTCAGGAAAGTGGCTCATAGAATAATGTTATCTTTTATTTCCCACTTCCTACTTGGAGGCCGCTTATGTCCTCATTCGGCTTGCTGTTAGACTGTTGCTAGACTGTACATAACTGTTAGAAGATGATAACTTCATACAGTGTGTTGTACACTCTAAAACTAGTTTTAAATTAAACTCCCAAACCACATGCATAAGCGGCCTCCAAGTAGGAAGTGGGAAATAAAAGATGACGTTATTGTATTAGCCACTTACCTGGGTCATGCGAGTTCCGACTGATTTTGTGCTGGAAGGTCCAATATTTATATGTACACTTTAAGCACACACACACACACACACACACACACACACACACACACACACACACACACACACTTCCCGAACCCCAGTCATAACCTAATTTTAATCTAAACTTTAAAACCAAGTTTTAACCCAAAAACAGCCCTTTCACAAAAAGGACCAGTCAAAATATCCTTACTTCCCAAAAATGTCTTCTAATTCTGTTGGTTAACAGAATGTCCTCCACACACACACACACCACTTTTTCTATAAAGCTGTTAAAGCTGGATATTTACAACCAGTGTAATTGTGAGATATGAGAAAGAAGCCTGCCCACCTAAAGCCCTGTGCTTAAGATGAGGAGTGCTTTAAAGACTAGATTTGCGTGTGTGAGTGTGTGTGTGTGTGTGTGTGTGTGTGTGTGTGTGTGTGTGTGTGTGTGTGTGTGTGAGACAGTGGTACTATTCTAGTACTACCTCTCAAGCATTCTCATTCTCTCTCTTACTGTTCATCAATTTCAGCCCTCACTCCTAATCCAACCTCCTGATTTCAGTTTTTCTAAAGTTACTGCCCTGAACCGTGAGCGAAATCCACTAAAACCATGAAACAAAGCTGCATTTCTGCTGGATGTGTTATGGCAGTGGAAAAAGTTCACAGCACGAGTGTGTGTAAGGTTGATATGAGTCTGAAACCGATTTTGATCTCAGCTTCTGCCATATTTCCCACCTGCTTTGCTTACAGCAACTGTTAAAGCAATTGGTGCATTCTGTGCAGTCGTTTTGGTCAAACAAATTTTCATGCAATTCCTGGAGGATTTTTTTTTTTTAGATAAACAGAACCTATTTTAGATTCAAATTTCTTTTCATGTGGGATTATGAATAGTGGTTAAGTGTGTGTGCACTATCTATTATGTATAATATATAATTATTTCCTGTTCTATCTATCTATCTATCTATATATCTATCTATCTATCTATCTATTGATTTTTACACTTGAATATTATGGGCGGGGGGGGGGGGGGTTTACAGAATTTGGACAAACCCATTAATTTGACATAGGAGCTTGCTTATATCCCAATTGACATCCTAATGAGTTAAAATATCTTGATATATCTATCATTTCCCAATAAAGATATAAGACATAAAATTGGACATTTTTAAACCTATTTTTAAATACTGAAACTGACATATTCCAAGACAATAACCTGTTGCACAGTAAAACGGTTTCCCCATGCAACAGGATTATTTCACTCAAATTCCGTTATCTTTTTCCCCATATTCAGCGTTGGAATTTTTTGCTGTAAATTATTATATCATCACCCACTTTATATCATGTTCCTAAGAAGCTCTAGAGAAAAGTATTCTCCCTGTCATCAGGAGATCACAAGTGATGATACCGTAGCCCTCTTTAACCCAGGGGCCAAGTCAGTCATAGTGACAGTAGCCAGTCATATGTGTCTGTGAGTTCATGTATGCAGAAGAGGGTAGATAGCACGTTTTACTTTAAGTGTGTTGTGTTTCCTGTAACACAGCATTTTAAAAAGATACATTTGGCTGAATTACATGTGTCACAGGAAGCATATATGTCACTTTAATCTCTATGCTATGCAGGGACTCACTGGCATTTGAGTCTGTTTGTCTCCATGGCCTATTTGCTACATTATCCATGTTGTAAAGGAGAGGTTTCTTGCACACTCTGAGTGCTCCTTTAGTTAGTTTGTGTGTGTGTGTGTGTGTTTGTGTGTGTGTGTGTGTGTCATGTATGATGTTTGTTGAAATAATGTTTCATTATATTGAGGGCTGAAGTATATTAACACGTCCTATGCATTGGTGTAAATGTGGAAGCCCTGAAATAGGCCACAGTGCTGGGACTGAGCCTTCAGGGCAGAAAATGGCAAGTGTCATACATCCACACCACTTCTCCTGGGAATTAAACAGAGTTTCCTCAATGGTGAGACTTGATGAGAATTATAAATCAACCATTGTGTGCCCTCCCTTGTTTCCTTTCAGCACCCAATGTTGTTACCTTCTCCTTTGATGTGGGGAATGGGCCAGTGGAGCTGAGTGTTCACTCCCCAACATCACTTAACGACGACCAGTGGCACAGAGTCAGTGCTGAGAGAAATGTCAAGGAGGCCGTGCTTCAGTTGGATCAGCGATACAAACAGGTTCGAGCTGCACCTACACAGGGACACACACGCCTGGAGCTCTACAGCCAGCTGTATGTGGGTAAGAATCTCACATACACATGCACAAGATAACACACAAACACGCACACATGCAGCTGGATTGTAACAAATCTGTATGTAAATATACACAGAATAATCCCACTCCTGCAGGAAGAGGACAGAGACATAGCCTTGTACTCAGTACTCTGAGATTTCATTTATTCATTAATAATAATAATAATAATAATAATAATAATAATAATAATAATAATAATCTATCCTTTATGATAACAATAATAATAAAAAAATAATTTATATAATAATTATAATGTCACAATCTCCTCTCGACTCCCGCCATATGTGCAGCCGAGGTTTGCCATCCAACGGCACATGACGCTCGTTTCCTGCGCTTTCAGGTTTACTAGGCAGAAGAACTACCATACACCTAAAAAGTGACCCAGGTGGCTCAGCGAGCAGCGGGTATGTGCACTTGACCAGGCAACTGATTAGTGGACGATGTAAATATATTTATAGTGCAACTTTCTGAAAAAACTTCCTTCTTTCCATGGAAACAGTTGAAATGAAAAAGCATACCCACCTGTTGCTTGGATTAAATCATAAATATTGAGACCATGCTGGAGACTTGTACAATGTGCTGAAGTGTGACAGCTATGGTGGTTACAAAAACTACTTTTGGCAAGGACTAAATCTATTAATTCACCTTTTATTAATGAGGGGATAACACTGTACTAGACTGTTTTTTCAGACTAGACTAGAATTTATTTTAGCTGTATTAGTTCATTTTCTGAACCATTTAATCCTAATTAGGATCGCGGGGAGGCTGACACCCATCTCAGCCGACTCTGGTTGAGGGCAGAGTACACCCTGGACAGCTCACCAGGCCATCGCAGGGCAGAAACACGCTGACGACTTTTGTCAGCAATGGTTCTTTTACATGCCTCTCACCATAGACAGTGAGAGACATGGCCGGTCTTTGATAAGACAGTTAGACCTCCCTGCACTGGGAGGACAGCAGTGACACCTCGGTGATAGTGAGCAAGCACTAGCCAGAAAAAAAGTTTGTTTCCTCCTTCCAACCAACTTCACTTAATAAATGTCTTCAAACATTTGAAAAAAAATAAATAAATTTGAGGCCATGGAGTGCTTCCCATTGCCTGCCACACTTGATCCCAGATTCAAAGTGGACTGGTGTATTGGTGAAGAGCACATCCTAATTAATAATCTCTTCTCTGCAAAAATCAAATACACCTTCTCAAAAGTCAATACCACCACTGACCTTGGTACCCAGAGAAGGAAACGCCAGAGACTCTTTTACTATATTTAAAGCCAAATAGCTACTGCGCCAGTTGACACAGCCTTGCAATAACTCCCTGTCTACCTGAGTAAACCAAGCCTGAGAGAGGATGCTGATTTTATGGTGTTTTGAAAAGAAAACCATAGCAGCTTTCCAAACCTACCTACACTTCAACATCGGACCATACCTGCATCCTCTTCACCTGTTGAGGGGATCCTTAGTGTTGCAGGAAAGATATTCGGACCAGAAAGATGTCATCTCGATGATAAAACCTTTGAGAAACTTATGACAATTAGATGCAACAATGTTACCCTATAAATTAAGAACGGTAATAAATGATTATTGCATTTACCACAATTATTTGTCATTTGTTCATGTTCAAATAAAAAGATTTATATTAAAAATATTACAAATTATTCAAAATGGAGGGAACTTGTGTTTAATTTTAGTGTTTGTAAAGTAATTTTAGTGTTTAAGCTAAAACCTTTGTTAAACATGACAAATTCTTCTTGTTACTTGGCTAAAACGAATTTCTCTGAATTGCATAGCATAGCATAGCATCATCTTCCGCTTATCCGGGGCCGGGTCGCAGAGGCAGCAGTCTAAGCAGGAATGCCCAGACTTCCTTCACCCCAGACACTTCCTCCAGCTCTTCCGGGGGGACCCCGAGGCGTTCCAAGGCCAGCCGAGAGACATAGTCTCTCCAGCCCTAGGGAGGCGTACAGGGGACATCCGATAGAGATGCCCAAGCCACCTCAGCTGACTCCTCTCGATGCAGAGGAGCAGCGGCTCTACACCGAGTTCCTCCCGAGAGACTGAGCTTCTCACCCTATATCTAAGGGAGCGCCCAGCCACCCTGCGGAGGAAACTCATTTCGGCCACTTGTATCCGCGATCTTGTCCTTTTGGTCATTACCCAAAGTTCATGACCATAGGTGAGGGTAGGAGCGTAGATCTACCGGTAAATCGAGAGTTCGCCTTTCGACTCAGCTCCCTCTTTACCACGACGGTCCGGTACATCGACCGCATAACTGCGGATGCTGCACCAATCCGCCTGTCAATCTCACGCTCCATCTTTCCCTCACTCGTGAACAAGACCCCGAGATACTTGAACTCCTCCACCTGAGGCAGGACCTCTCCACCCACCCGGAGTGGGCATGCCACCCTTTTCTGGAACCATTGCCATGGATTTGGAGGTGCTGATTCTCATCCCAGCCACGTCACACTCGGCTGCAAACTGCTCCAGCGCACGCTGAAGGTCCTGGTTTTATGAAGCCAACAGGACAACATCATTCGCAAAAAGCAGGGATGAAATCCCATGGTTCCTAAACCGGACTCCCTCCGGCCCCTGGCTGCGCCTAGAAATCCTGTCCATAAAAATTATGAACAGGACTGTGACAAACCTGTCCAACAGTGACCACCTGGTGGTGAGTTGGATCTGCTGGCAGACCCAAACATATTGTGAGGGTCTGTTGGGAACGTCTGGATGAACCCTCTGTCAGGGAGGTCTTCAACTCCAACCTCCAGGAGAGCTTCTCCCAGATTCCGAGGGAGGCTGGAGACATTGAGTCCAAGTGGACCATGTTCTCTGCCTTCATTGTCAACGCAGCAGCCCAAAGTTGTGGACGCAAGGTCTCTGGTGCCTGTCGTGGCAGCAACCCCCGAACCTGGTGGTGGACACCAGAAGTAAGGGATGCTGTCAGGCTGAAGAAGGAGTCCTACCAGGCCATGTTGGCCTGTGGGACTCCTGAAGCAGTTGACCGGTACCGGCAGGCCAAGCGAGCCGCAGCACGGGCTGTCCGGGAGACAAAAACTTGGGCCTGGGAGAAGTTCGGTGAGGCCATGGAGGAGGACTATCGGTTGGCCTTGAAGAAATTCTGGCAAACTGTCCGGTGCCTCAGAAGGGGGAAGCAGTACTCTGCCAACACTGTTTACAATGCAGGTGGGAGGCTGTTGACCTCAACTGGGGATATTGTCGGACGGTGGAAGGAATACTTTGAGGATCTCCTCAATCCCACTGACATGCCTTCCACTGAGGAAGCAGAGGGTGGGGACTCAGAGGTGGACTCTTCCATCATCCGAGCCGAAGTCACTGAGGTAGTTCACAAGCTCCTCAGTGGCAGGGCGCCGGGGGTGGATGAGATCTGCCCTGAGTACCTGTCTTGGTTGACACGCCTCTGCAACATTGCATGGAGGTTGGGCACAGTGCCTCTGGAGTGGCAAAGTCGGAAAGTCTACGCCAGGGTACTGGAAAAAAGAATTTGGCCGACAGTCGAACTGCGGATTCAGGAGGAAAAATGTCATTTTTGTCCCATTCGTGGAACACTGGACCAGCTCTTTACCCTCCGCAGGGTGCTTGAGGGTTCATGGGAGTTTGCTCAACCAGTCCACATGTGCTTTGTGGATCTGGAGAAGGCATTCGACCGTGTCCCTCGTGGTATTCTGTAGGGGGTGCTTCGCGAGTATGGAGACCGGGGCTCTTTGCTAAGGGCTGTTTGGTCTCTGTACGCCCGGAGCAGGAGCTTGGTTCGCATTGCCGGCAGTAAGTCAGACTAGTTCCCAGTGCATGTGGGACTTCGTTAGGGCTGCCCTTTGTCTCTGAATTGCAATCGAGTTAATTCCACTACCTCTAATTCCAATTCAACATCCTGTGGGATGGAGCCAATTCAATTCAAATTCAAATTCTTCAAATGAATTGAACTGAAATTCCAAATTCAGAATTTTGCACAAGCCTGTACAGTAGATTACATTATTTTCCCAGAATCAAATGGTATTGAATTAAACATTTAGTCATTATTTTTTTATTCATTTCACAAGCAGCTTTATCCTTCTGGGATTGTGGGGATGCTGGAGCCTATCTCAGCTGACTTTGGGCGAAGGCAGGGGTACACCCTCAGAAGCTCACCAGTCCACTGCAGGCCAATACACACACAACCATTTACATTCACACTCACACCAAAGGGAAATTTTAAACTTCCAATTAGCCTAATGTTCATTTCTTTGGATTGAGGGAGGAAAATGGAGTACCCAGAAGAAACCCACATAAGTTGGGGAGAACATGCAACGTCCACACAGAAATGCCCTCACCAAACCCAGAATCTTCTTGCTGCGATGCAAACATACTCACCACTATGCCACCATGCTGCCCTAAATTAAACATTTATTTTTAATTTTAATTTTTTTTTCAAATGTGCTACTTTTTCTGTTAATTCTGTCATCATTTTATGAATGTTTTTTATTATTATTTATTTATAATGGTTGCTTGTTCGACAAGTTCTAATCTAAGTAGCTTTACCAATAGCTGGATACCAACACGTTTGTTCATAAATATTTTGTAGGAGGAAATGTGGTATTCATAAAGATCTAGTTAGTTCCTTTAATTGCCTGATGTTTAAGGATTTTCTTGCATGTACTGCCCTTTGCAAATTCCCCATCAACATTTATATAGCCACTATATTACTCTTGTACTGGGGTGAGCAAGGGCTATGCCAGTGCTACCTGAGGCTTGTGACTTGGGGCTTTAAGCCTTGAGCTGAAAACCTGTTTGCATTTATCGTGTATACAGCTGAGTAGTTTTCACGCCCGTAACACACTGCCTTGCTTCAAACGCCACCCGCTGCTTAAGACTGAACAGCATGGTTGCAGCAAACACATCAGTGTGGCAAATGGAATCTTTAAACTTCATCTATTCATAATTTAGCTGAGCTAGCAGGTAACTTAAAAAAATTACAAGTAAAACAATTTTATACCGCTACATGTGTTTGTATTTACACCAATAATGGATCATAATTAGCTTAATGGTAAGCTTGGGTCAGCTAGCTTACCTGGCTAGTGCTCAGCATAATTTCTGCACTAAATATTTTCATCATCATCATCACAGTGTCTAATGGACTAAACTCCACCTTGACTCTGCCTTATGTTTCAGTTGGCCTCATCTGGCCCATGGATAATTGTTGGGCCAGTATCCTCAGGTTTCTGGCCTCGGAGTATCTCTGAGGAGGTTCAATCTAACTGCTAAAATGCTAGTAGAAATGGCAATTGCCTTTGCTGGTCCTACCCCACACATATTTGGCATGATAGTGGAAAAGCAGCTAATGGTGTCTTAATCTGGCTTTTCACTTGGCCATTCCATAAACTTCTGCTAGTGTACTTACGATTATTATCCTATTAAAGGGTGCATCTCTGGTTCAACATCAGCTTTCAAATTGATAATATCACATTATCTATAAGCACAATAACTTACCATTAAAACTGTCTTGTGTGAACGTATGTTATGAATATCATGTCAAGCACTTGGAGAGCATATATTTTGTCTGAGTGTAATTTCTTTCAGATTAACAACACTGAAAATAATGACTCTGATAATGTTACAGGTGCAGCTGGAGGGCAGAGAGGCTTCCTCGGATGCATTCGTTCCTTAAAGATGAATGGCGTGACCCTGGACCTGGAAGAAAGAGCGAAGGTGACTCCAGGAGTAAAACCTGGATGTTCAGGTCACTGCACCAGTTTCGGGAGGTACTGCCGTAATGGAGGGAAGTGTGTAGAGAAGTACAATGGCTATTCATGTGACTGTACCAACACTGCCTATGACGGACCTTTCTGTACTAAAGGTGATTAAAAGTACTTAATTTAAAAAATAGTGAATTTACTTAAATATTTTACAATTCCATTTCTCTATATGACCATCTCACAGGAAACTTTGTGTTTCTGTTGCAGATGTGGGAGCGTTCTTTGAGGCAGGAACGCTGGTACGTTATAATCTTGCCACAGCAGTAAGTTCTGCAATGTCCAGCATGGATGGAAAGGATTCGATCCAGTCACTGTCCACAGATATGAACCTGACCCAAGAGGTTGTGACCTTCAGCTTCAGCACATCCAGTACTCCTAGCATCCTCCTGTACATCAGCTCAAGAAGCCAAGACTACATGGCTGTGGTATTGAGACAAAATGGTACAATCATGCTGACTGATTTACAACATTCTTCAATAAATATCCTGGTTTATACATTTCTTTTAAAAACCATATATGAGGTTATTGCTTATATTACAAAGTAAGACAGCACTACGTTAATTAAAATTAACCAAATCTTTATGACTGGCTGCAGTTAGGCGGACTCATATGCAGTAAGCCACAATGTACTACTCTGACACATTTCTACTATAGCCAGCATTAATAGTTTTAGCAGTTTGTGTCTTCTGTGGGATCAGTCTTCTGTGGGATCAGACCAGACCTACTAGCCTTTACTCCTCAGGTGCATCAATGACAGTCACGACACTCTTGCCTGTTCATTGGTTGTCATTCCTTGAACCAGGTTTGGTAGGTACTTACCACTGCATAACAGAAACACCCAACGAGACCTGCCATTTTGAAGACCCAGTCATTTAGCCACCACAGTGTGGCCCTCGTCAAAGTCACTCCTCACATTTGCTACTTTTAGCCTAATGCATCCCACATCTTGGCAGGTGCGACTGTAACAAAATAATCATGGTTATTCAGTTTATCTATAATGGTTTTAATGTTATGGTTGATTGGTGAATGGCTTTAACTTTTCTTCAATCTTTTTTATTAGCTAGTTTTTGGATAAATAATCACCTGTATTTTAAAGACAAAGTATGACCACATTTTTAAACCTAATAAGTTTTATTCTTAATAGTGAAAACATCCTGTGTCCTGCACCTCATTTCTAAAGCCAAATACATTTAATCATGATTTCTGTTTCTCTTAAAGTGGAGGGCTGTTGATGCATGTGATAAATTGGAAAAGATGCTGCTAAAAGTGAAATCTCTCTCTCTCTCTCTCTCTCTTTATCAGGTTCTCTACAGTTACGTTATAACCTCGGGGGTCTGCTCGAGCCCTTCACTGTTGAGCTGGACCAACGCAATTTGGCCAGTGGGCAGTCACACAGTGTAAACATTACAAGAATAGAACGAAAAATCCATGTCCAGGTGAAATTTCTGTTTTGTATTTGCACATATATTTTTGTACTTGCACACAGTGTGTAGCAGCTTTCTTGCTCACTTAGTTTCTTTTTTAGGTTTCTAAATGATCATTAAAATGGTTAAACAAAACCTTTTCTTTATATGCTGCAAGACCAAGTCAGAGCTTGTTTACAACTCATTAGCAGGGATCATTAAATCTATGTGGCTTGCTGAGGATTTGAAGCCTTTTCATAGTGACTCATCTCTTTGAGTCAGCCATTAGCTCCCTCTGAAAAAGGTAAATAAGCTGAAAGCTATTAAATGCTGTCACCTTATCCCATGACACCACCATGTCAAGTTCTTTGTTAGCAAGATGCAGCAAGGTGGCTTATTCTATCGTTCATTCATCTTTGGTAACTGCTTTATCCTGGTTGTTGTGGATTCAAAGTCTCTCCAGGGAACCACAGGGCTTAAGAACTGGCTTATAATTTAATATATTATTATTATTATTATTATTATTATTATTATTATTATTATTATACAGAACGCAAACCTCCACCAAGCCCAGCAATACCCATATGAATCAGAATGTCTAACATCATTCTATCCCACAATTTTAAACGATCCTTAAAAAAAAAGCAGCAGAATTTGATCTGGATCATCTCTAATAGCTCAAAAACCCACCTATGATAGTATTTTCATTAAAACCTGCACATAACTTTTTGCATGATCCTGCTAATAAACACACTAACAAACCAACATACAAGATAAAACATAGCCTCATTGTCGAGGAAATAATATTATTAATAATAATGTATGTGTTTCTTATAGCTGGACCACTATCCTTTGGTCAGCTACACCCTGCCTGAAGCCTCGGACACTCAATTCAACTTGGTTAAAACCCTCTTCCTCGGAAAAGTCGTTGGTAAGTGTATAAGACCATTAATGCAATTAATGCCTAGCAATGTTCAAAAGATTGTGTTTTATACCTAAGGAAATCCATCTCAAAAATCCCCTGCAGACTACCAAGGCATAGCCAACTCAGTTCAGCACTTACAAATCCCACTTGCTGATTTACTAATCACATCTTCTGCTGAAATTCCCTTTTAGCCATTTTGTTGTTCCTGTAGTTATAAGAAAGCTTACCAGTAAGGATCATGACTATTAAATATATAATTTGGCTAGTCTTTATTAACTACCTGGTCAGGGTTACATGATTTAATTCAAGATTCTAAATTGTTTATAATTTCTGAAAGAGAGACAATTACATATGTTGGAAAAACAAATCTGTGCAAACTTTAGTTATGATTTGGAGTGATGTAGGTGCAATTAAGGAACTGTCAGAGTCAAGACTCCCACAGAATCATTTCCACTAGCTGGATTTTTCCACAAAGTTTATCATGGGTAGAGTGGTAGGGTTTACATCCAATTTAAAAAATCCACTGTAGGCCATGCTCACTTGAATTTTTGTAGTGTTTCATGGATATAGTGGAGGATTCATATCTAATTTAAAAAAATCCATGGTAGTCCATGCTCCCTTCAAGCACTATGCTGATCCACATAGTGAGAATACATTTACTGGAAACAAGCTCATATCACTGGATTACATGAAAGGCATTTGTCCTAAAACTCATTCTAAAATACATTATGCAGCATACCACACACTCCATATACTGTATGATTCTCTTTCTTTTACATTTCCTGCAGAAACCGGCCCTATCGACCCAATACTAACAGAGAAGTATAACACTCCTGGCTTCGTAGGCTGTCTGTCCCGAGTGCAGTTTAACAGCATCGCTCCTCTGAAGGCAGCTCTTCGTTCACCACTTTCTGTCTCTGTGTCACATCAAGGCAAACTGTTTGAGTCCAACTGTGGAGCGTCCCCCCTCACTGTCTCTCCAACGTCCACTAATACTGACCCTTGGCACCTGAATGCAGGTAAAAAATAAAAGTACGATTAATTAAAGTCAATTTCAGATTAGGCTGGAGTTAATATTAACATGGTAGAAACTACCACTTAAAATGTTAACATTACCAAGTCATAACTTAATTTGGCTTGTGAATTTTTTATGAATTTGTTTTTGATTTTAAGATCATTTTTGAGCAGTATAATGGCTCCGTGTTTAGTAATTTCACCTCACAGCAAGAAGGCTTGACTTGGCCTTTCTATGTGGAGTTTGCATATTCTCTTTGTGATTGCATGGGTTTCTTCCAAGTGCTCTGGCTTCCTCTCAAAGGCTAAAGACATGGATATTAAGATTAACATCAAATGGCTACTCTAAATTGCCCATTAGTGTGAGTGTAAATGTTTGTTTCTGGGTTAGCCCTGCAATGGATTGGTGTCTTGTCCAAGGGGTACCCTACCTCTGGGCTAAAGTCAGGCAAGATTGGCTCCAGTTTCCCAATCTTGACCTCAATGCATAATTGGTGTAGATAATGTACAGATGGTTATTTTGCAGTTAATTGAGGTGTTATTTACACACCCAATGGTTTCTGTAGGTGCTGATTTCCCATTTAATGAGGAGAGAGTTGTACCTGATGGCGTGAACAGAAATTCAGCAGTTATTGGGGGTAGGTAGTTTTCAGACTTTATTGTTTAAGACTGATTGGAATTTTCATATTTGCATCATTTCTTTTCAGCAGTATTTTTTTTTTTCTCAAAATATCTCAGTGATCATGTCCTCCCATCTTGATTTAGGCATCATTGCTGTGGTGATCTTTACCATACTGTGCACTCTGGTGTTCCTGATTCGCTACATGTTCCTTCACAAGGGAACGTACCACACCAATGAGTCCAAAGGAGAGGAACGTTTTGAATCAGCCGATACTGCCATCATCAGCGCAGAACCCAATTTCACTGAGCCCATAGAAGAAAACAAGAAGGAGTGGTTCATTTAAAACATGATGAAAGATGGTAAAACTGTTTGAAACTCACAGAGGATCAGGAATAAGTGACACCCCTTCCCTTACAACTTCTTATTTTTCTTCCCTTTATCTTTTATTTGCTCCCTTTCTCTGTGTTTCTTTGCTTCTTGTTTTTTATCTAACTTTGTCTGCCAGTGGATCATCAAGGCAGCATCTGTGAGTGGTTTGAGGGCTCAAGGTTCACTTCATTTCTGACCACTCCTGAAGTTATGTGGTCCTAAAGGAGTTGATAGACATGACTGAGAATGAACTCAGGCCTGGATTTTGCTCCTGACCGGGAAGAACATGATAACCAGGTCAAGGAGGGATGACTCCTCAAGAAGGAAGTGCAGACTCTACCAAGCTCATTTTGGACCACACTGTTTTTTCTGACAAGGAGGCCATGGGTTTCAGAGGATTACCATCTAAGATCTTGCACTTGGGACCACATAATGGTGTAGTGATTAACACGATTGCCTTACAGCAAGAAGGTCTGCTCTGAGGTTGCTCTGTGCAGAGTTTGCATGTTCTACGTGTGGCTGCGTGGGTTTCTTTTGGATAATTTGGTTTCCTCCAAATGAACACAATTGGTCATCTGGCATTTCTTAATTGTGCGTTAGGTGTAAATGTGAGAATGAATGGTTGTTTCTGCCTGTGTTAGCCCTGCAAAGGCCTGGCATTCTGTTTAGGATGTACCCCACCTCTCACCCAAAATTTTCTGGGATTGGTTCCAGCTTTCCAGATGGATAAGCAGTACAGATAATGGATGGATAGATGGACCTTGCACTTATTGTTGGTGCCTGAATCTGGTATAGATCTGGAACCTTAAAGGTCACATTAATGTTTGGGACAATCTAGAAATAAAAGAGTCATGTTTATTAGATGCCAGGTGATGAACTTCTCATCATGGTGTTACCCTGACTGGTTTGAGAGTTTTGTCCGAGCACTCCTCTGATGGTGCTCTTTCAATCAAAATGCTGTGCATTTGTTAAACACGATATCTTTACAATATGGTTCTGTGTTCTTTTTTAAACAGCATGTAAAATGCTATAATGGTACAGGTATGCAATTGTATAATGATGTACGCCATGTCTATAGTTATTGTATTGGTCAAGACTGTAATTTGTAGACACATCTTGCTGTTAATAAAATCACAAATAAAATGGATTAGTTGAATCCAGAAGGAATGTTGAGCAGCACCTGATAAACAAAATCAGGATGGGTCTAGAGAAGGCAAGATCATCTGTGAAACCACATCTGACTCCTTCATCCAGATTGACTCAAAGACCTCAAAGAACACACAGAAAATGTTTTGTAAATATGAGGAATACCATTTGTTTATGTTTAACAGATGTTTTATTCATGTGGTCCCTTTTTTTAGATGATTCATAGTTGTGGGGAGGCATATTCACTGAGAGTTATTACTGTGCCTTGTGCTCAAACATGGAAAATTAAACAAGCCCCAACAGAACCCCAGTGGGACAGAAATCATTATTCCTCATGCTTTCAGTATGAACATTTTACTGGAACAGAGCAGCCAGGCCAGTTATTAACAGTGTTGCCAGAGTGGTCCAGTTGTCAATATCTAGGTTTTCTAGTAAAAATATAGTAAAATTCATAAATGAGGGCAAATTATAAGTTTAGACGGTGTATGCATAGCTTAAATTACAAACAATGGAAGAGAAAAAAGAAATTTCTATGTATGAAAAATGCACCTTCAAAACAGTGACTTTGATTTTCATGTAAAGTGCCTGATTTTTTAGTTGCAGCGAAAAATAGAGTTGAAAAAATATTTGCATACTTAAAACTGCTCTAAATGATCTGCTGGGGTCCATGAGTATATTTCTTTTGACTCCCAAAATGCCTATTACATGGTTATTTTAAAATTTCCCTTGATAGCATAGTAGTATGACAGCAGACGTCAAGTCATGGGGGCTAACCCTCACACTTATTTTTGTTTGAGGCTATGTCATTACAGAGATTCTAAATATAAATTAACATGCACCTGCTGACTGTGAGATTCCTTGTTGGTGGCGTGCTACATGCAATAATGCACTATTTGTACCTTTAAAACTTTACTCGGAACAGTAATTAGATAGCAAATTGATGATAAAATGTACAAAAATGACAATGTTAAATGAGCACTGTTTTTTGGTTTTCTGAGAGAGCATAACACTGTATGGCAAATAGCCTTTTTATGACCCGTGTATTGTGCAAAATGGTATATTTGCTTTGATCAGGGAATTTTGATTTTGTTGGTAATGGCAGCATTGTTATACTCAATCATTGACATAAACGGTCTGTAGGCATTGATATGTACATGTATTAACAAGTAATTTTCAGTTATGTTATATATATATATACAGTACAGATCAAAAATTTGGACACACCTTCTCATTCAATGAGTTTCCTTACTTTTCATGAAATTTGTAGATTCCCACTGAAAGCATCAAAACTATGAATTAACACATGTGGAAATATATACTTGACAAAAAAGTGTGAAACAACTAAAAATATGTCTTATATTCTAGGTTCTTCAAAGTAGCCACCTTTTGCTCTGATTACTGCTTCGCACACTCTTGTTATTCTCTTGATGAGCTTCAAGAGGTAGGCACCTGAAATGGTCTTCCAACAGTCTTGAAGGAGTCCCAGAGATGCTTAGCACTTGTTGGCCCTTTTGCCTTCACTC
>JAOUQZ010000025.1:2931207-2941929 GCA_028564935.1 Neosilurus hyrtlii | reverse complement strand
TATATTTATATATATTTGTTTCAAATCCACCAGTTCATCTTCTCATCCATCCATCCATCTGTCCATCCATCCATCTATTATCTGTACCGCCTATCTGTCAGGGTCACTGGGTAAACCAAGTTGACTTTAGGTGAGAAGCAGGGTTTATGCAGGGCTAGCACAAAGACAAACAACTATTTACACTCACATTCATATCTATGGGCAATTTAGAGCAGCCAGGTGACCCAATGTGCATGTCTTTGGACCATGGCCAGAAAACAGAGTTCTCAGACGAAACCCACACAAGCATGAACATGCAGACACCACACAGGAAAAACTCTTAGCAAATATTCTCACTGAGAGCCGACAGTGAGCCACCATGCTGCCCAGTGTCTTTTTATTAAAACACATTCAGACCATTTACTTGTTCTGACATTTATTTAATAGGATCATTACTGCACACATTTACACTCAAGAACACTTTATTAGAACCGTTATACTAATACTGGGAAGAGCCTTCCTTCAATGTAAAAATTAAACTCTTCATGGCATATATTCCACAAGATGATGAAAATAGTCCTGGTCCATATTGAAATGATTCAATCACATCATTTCTGAGCCAGTGACTGGGTAGGCCACCAAAGAATACTGAAGGCATTGTTGTGCTCATGAAAACCAGTCTGAGACAACTTTTACTTTGTGATATGGTGGATTAATGCATCATGCTGAAAGTAGCCATTAGAATATGGGTACATAAATTGTGGCTCGGAGGAGGTGCACAATACTCTGTGGTCAATAGCAATATGATTCATATAATTGTGCCAAAAATGTGCCAGAAAATATTCCGCTCACCATTACACCCCCTCAGCCCCAACTGTTGACACAAAGAAGGTAGTCCTTAGATTAATGATGTTAGTTAGAAATTCTGACCTGGCTACCATGTGCATTAGCAAAAGATTCATCAGTCCAAGCTAAGTTTTTTACCTGTCTTTAACTATCCAGTTTTTATATCCACTGCAGCCTTAGCTTTCTGTTCTTAGCTGACAAATGTGGAAACAGATCATGTTTGGCATGTCTGCTGCCAAGTTTAGTGTGTTTTGCATAGCCTGTCTAGCTCAAACTAGTCTTGCCATTCCCTGCTGACCTCTGTCATGAATAAAGGTATTTATTGATTGATTAGTTGATTTTCTGAGTAAAGTCTTAAAGTGTGACACCCCAGGAGCAATTAAAGAAATACCCAAACCAGCCTGTCTGCCACCAACAATCATCTCACTCACTTATTCACTCTTGTGCTGAACTACCTAATCCTATGTGGTCTGGGATAGGCTGGAGCCTGTCTCAGTTATCACTGGGTTAAAGACTAGGTACACCCTGGACAGCTCACCAGACCATTGCAGGGTCAAGAAACACACAACCACACACAAATATCATCCTGGATTTTATTCACTGCAACATGATCAACTGATTAGGTAATTGCATGAGTCCACTATATTGCCAAGACTGTGACAGATCTGTGACCTTTTCCAACATTTTAAAGTAACTTTTAAATCACAATTACCACCCATGCTGAACAGACTAGGTAGGAGATCCCATGTGTGATATTAATTGTGGGTAACCTGGGTAAACCAGTCATAGTCAGAGGTGATTGTAGGCAAAACAAGTCAAATAAACACAAAGACAAACTAGATTGTTGATAAGAAGGCTTAGAAATGCATGGCAAAGAGATATACTATGGACAAATCAATCATCTGTACAATCAGGAAAGAAATCAATGACATGACAGTGATGGAGACAAGAACAAAACCAAAACATAGAAAGACATAAAGAAAAATAATACAGAGAACTGGAGTACAAGCACAAGCAGTATATGCTTAGGAAGATAAATAAGTTGTAATTTTAAAGTCTAGCTGCTTAAATGGTAAATCATCAAACATGATGCTCATTCCATGTGTATTTACAATTATAATGACCAGATGTTGATTTTCCTTCTAGTATGTTAATTTATTATGGTTGCTTGTTTTTTCAAAAGCCTATTTGGCATGACTGTGAAGCGCAGCGTCTCCTGGATCATTGCTGACAGTATTTCATTAATTCTGCTGCGTTTCAGTGTGTGTGGATGAAGCATGCTGTGATTCTGATCGATTTGTTATGGAAAAAGTAATAGATGACTCTGAAGTGAGCGTGTATTACATGAGTAATAAGAAAGTCAAGAATAAGCAGTCAGCACTGAATGCTAAGAAATGTAAATGACATTATTGTGCTTTTAAAGCCAGCAGGTTCTTTAAATCTTTAAATGGTGCTGAGTAAGCATTTAAGAAGACATCTGGATTGATTCTGACATGAAACTTTGTATCTCTGCTTTTCTGGTTAACATAAGAAAAAAACACTAGGATGAGATATTCATTCATTCTTTTGCAACAGTAAAAGAGTCACTAGTGAAGACACCAGTCAGCAGTGAAGGCCAGACATTCCTTTCCCCTGCCATTTCCTCCAGCTCTTCTGGGAGGACCCCAAGGCGTTCCCAGACCAACCGAGAGACATAGTCCCTCCAGCGTGTTCTGGGTCGACCCCAGTGTCTCTGTCCGGTTGAACATGCCCGAAATACCACACCAGGGAGGCATTCGGGAGGCATTTTAATCAGATGCCCGAGCCACCCCAACTGGCTTCTCTCAACACAGAGGAGCAGCCCATCTTCTCCAAGCTCCTCCTGGATGCCCAAGCTTGATTTTACAGCAGAGGCTGCAGTGATCTGCCTGTCGATCTCCCGCTCCATCCTTCTCTCACTAATGATCAAGACCCCAAGATACTTGAACTCCTCCACTTGGGACAGGACCTCATTCCAGAACCAGAGGGTTCATTCCACCCTTTTGCAGCTGAGAACCATGGCCTTGGACTTGGAGGTGCTGTTTCTCATCCCGGCCACTTCACACTCAGCTGCAAATTGCTCCAGTAATAGTTCCCAGGAGACCCTAACTACAGGCATGGGTCTCCCAGGTCTGGAGGGCAGCCTCCCCACCATGACAAACTGTGATGAGCATAGAAGCGCAACAACAAAACACCATTTGGGTTCATCTGTACCTACCAATCACTCCCTTTCAGGGCACACTGTCAGTGCTCACATGGGCGTTCAAGTATCCAAGGATGATGATGGAGTCCCCAGGGGGAGCGTTGTCTAGCACACCCCCTAGGGACTCCAAACTGTCATTTGGTGCATAAGCACAAACAACAGACAGTATCCAACCGTCCCCACCTGGAGGCAGAGGGAGGCTACCCTTTCATCAACCAGGGAAACCTAAACATGTGGGTACTGAGACGGGGGCAACAAGGATGCCCACACCGGCTCGCCATCTATCTGAGCAACTCCAGAATGAAATAAGGTCCAGCCCCTCTTGAGATGGGTGGTTTCAGAGCCCAAGCTATGTTTTAAGGTGAGACTGACTGTGTCTAGTCGGTATCTCAACCTCGTGCACCACCTCAGGTCAGTAGCTCAGTCAGTAGCCGAAGATTGGTTAAGCAGCACCCAGGTCTTCGGCTTCCACTCAGCTCACACTGCACCTGACCCTTATAGCCCCTCCCACAAGTTGTGGGTCCATGGGAGGGTAGACGCAGCCATGTCCCCTCATTGGGCGGGGCCTGGACGGGTTCCATGGGGAGAAGCCTGACCACCAGGCACTTGCTTCGAGCCCCTCTGCCTCTTCGAGCAGAATAACACAAAGTTATGTGTGGATTTTCATTACATTTTTACCAGAGGTGGGGCTTTGGACAAGGACAAGTCAATTTGATTTTGGAAATAAAACAGATTAAATTCTGTATCCAGGATTTGTATTTTTTGATTTTTTGGTTTATTTTTTTTTTATTTTTTATTTTTTATTTTTTTTTTTTGGGGGGGGGGGGGGGTTTAAAAATAAAAATGTGGTATTACAACAGGCCCAGAAGGGGGTGCTGTGTACTTAGGGTTTTTTCCAGCTTGGTAGATGTTTGCGCTCATCAGGTGCTTTTGATTACATAATAATTTAGGTAATTAATGCTATAGTTATACCTAAATCTAATTCATATCCACTCATTTAAGTTGTAGTTCTCTTTGGAGCCAGCAAAATTGTCCATACAAGGTGAAAAATATCAGATATTACCACTATTGCTGGGACAAAGTTTGTGTCATGACCAGTGAAACAGTGGATTGTGGGTAAGAATTGTGGAGGATCAAACATAGCGGATGATTTATTTATAAACTCAGACCAAAAAAGCAAGAAAGAGAGGGGGGTCACTGTATGTGACTTCCTTTGAGTCAGGCTTCTTTTATGTAAGAAGAAGCTGCATGATGTGAAATATTAAAATATAGAGTATAAATAAGTAAACAGAGGTGATTAAAATGGAATTAAAAGCAGTGCGTAAAGCTCTGTGGGTAGGATATCCCAGGGTGGTAGTACCCCTCTCTGTGAAATCATCACCAAGGAGCGTGTAGGTCAATCAGTAGGTGATTATGCCACAGAGTGTGTAGGTCATGTGACACAGTGGCAGGACTTAATAACGAAGACACACAGTCTGGCCGCAAGTGGAACACCATTAAGTGGTCTGCTCAAAGCAGTACAGCAACCTGCTCTGAGCTTACACGTTTTACACGTTAATTTTTTCTGGATGTTGTAGGACTGTGTTGGTTGACACATGTCTGCAACATCGCGTGGTCATTGGGTGCCGTACCTCTCGACTGGCAAACTGGGGTGGTAGTTATTCTTACTTTTAAAAGGGGGGACCGAAGGGTTTCAACTATTGTGGAATCACACTCCTCAGCCTACCTGGGAAAGTCTATTTAGGGAGTACTGGAAAGGAGAATCCGACCGATGATTGAACCTCGGATTCAGGAGGAACAATGTGGTTTTCGTCCTGGCCACAGCACTGTTTACCAGCTCTACACACTCTACGAGATCCTGGAGGGGGCATGGGAGTTTGCCCATCCTGTCCACATGTACTGTGTGGAGAAGGCTTTCGACCATGTCCCTTGGGCTATCTTGTGGGGTGTGCTCTAGGAATATGGTATATGGGCCCATTGTTATGGGCCATTCAGTCATGCCTCCGGGAATACAAAGCCTCTGCTGTAAAGCGGAGCTTGTACCAGTCCATCGTGGTGAGAAGAGAGCTGAGCCGGAAAGTAAAGCTCTCAATTTGCCAGTCGATTTACGTTCCTACCCTCACCTATGGTCACGAGCTTTAGGTAGTGACCAAAAGAACAAGATCGCGAATACAAGCAGCAGAAATGAGCTTCCTTCGCAGGGCACCCTTAGAGATAGGGTGAGAAGTTCTGTCATCCGGGAGGAACTCGGAGTAGAATCGCTGCTCCTTCGCTTTGAGAGGAGCCAGTTGAGCTGGCTCGGGCATCTCATTAGAATGCCTCCCGAACACCTCTCTGCTGTGGTGTTTTGGGTATGTCCAACCGGAAGAGACCCCATGGTCGACCCAAAACATGCTGGAGGGACTATGTCTCTCGGCTGATTTGGGAACGCCTGGGTGTCCCCCTAGAAGAGCTGGAGGAAGAGCTGGGGAGAGGGACGTCTGGACCCCACTGCTTAGGCTGCTGCCCCCGTGACCTGACCCCAGATCAAGCGGAAGAAGATGAAGATGATGACACATTTTAATTTAAACAGTGTCCTAATGTACTAATGTATTTTTTTGTTTTAGCAGAAAAAGCAAAAACCTTTCAGCATGCTTTTTGATTCTAAAAACTAATTAGTAATACTCTTTCTATAATCTGCTTGGCTGAGTTGAATTCAAAGCTGCTGTAAAATCCTCACTATATGCAGAACTAATCATAAAAACTGTCATGTGCTCATCCCAGGACTCTTATTCACAATCTACTCATATTGATCTTTCTTTGACATTACAGTATAAACTTGTAGATGATTTCTGGTTTATAATTCCACCATCCTGAGTAAGCCAGAAGTGGAGTCCATCTCCATTTAACTCTAAAAAGTTTCCTCCTTGCTAATGTTATCTCTGACATGCTCATGAATAACAAAGGATCTAAATCTACATTCAGATTTCTCTGAATATTCCTTGTAACAAATGCAATAGTTAAATCCAAGGACAAACAATTCTCACTTGTGAAAGAAGTGAAATTCATGCAACACACAGTATTACATAATAAAAGGGTAAAGCAAATATGATATTTTTGCATGATATCAAGTTTAATTGCATTAAAAAGCAGATGTACATTTGTACATCAAGCAGATACAAGTTATTTTTGAGTATAGCGGAATGTATGGCTACTGTATGTTCATCAATTAACCTGACATGAAAAAGCTGTTACCACAGTTTGTTACAGAATTAATATTGTGATCAACTCGTACAGTGTAAAAGCAATAATTTTAATAGTGTACAGTGTGAAACTGGATCAAAACCAGTTAAGATAAAAAAAAGATGATGGTAAATGAGTTTTCGGTCAACCAGCATTATCCTAGTGGAAGTGGAAGTGTTCCCGGCATTACTGTTGGAATACTTCAGAGCTTTGGAGGTACCTTGTGAATCAGGTGGGCTTGGTTCTCATTTCGGGAAAGTTGGATTTTGTTGAAAATTGGCTGTGGCCAGCAGCTTTATCTTCATGCATCATTTTGGTCTGTAGCTAAAAGAGAACATTTAAATGTAAAATCCACTGAGGTTCTTCTTTAGTCTCTTGTAAAGGACTGAAATGCAGCGTCTGTGTTAGTGTGTGTGTGTGTGTGTGTGTGTGTGTGTGTGTGTGTGTGTGTGTGTGTGTGTGTGAGATTAATGCTCTAAAGTCAACTGGTGGTCTTGCATATTTGTGTGAAATAATGAAAGGGGGGAAATGAATGATTAAAATCAGTAGTAAAATAAATGTGAAAAAAAGGTGAAACACCACTTTGCCTAAAAGAAAAAAAGAAAAAAAAGACTGCCCAATTTTCAACTCTACCCCTAACAACTCCTGTCAAGCAATTTAAATAGCACAGTCCATCTCAGATTTGGAACATTTTTATTATGAATATACCTTGCTATCTGTTTATAAAACATGTATGTATATAAAACATTTTGGTGATCTCTACAGCAGACGACTGTTTACTATGTAGACTGAAATTGATCATTGGTGTAAACCAAGTAGAGTTTTTATCAGATGTTTAATAATTAATGAGCATGCTTCAGGTGTCTCTATTAGTGTTATTACTAAACCATAATAATGTAAATCAAACAGTTGGTGATGTCACAGACTGTGTGGATCATGTGACACACTGGCAGGACACCATGACAATCAAAGAGACAAGCAAAGAGATAGAGGGATACAAAATCTGACCTCCGGTGGAGCACTGCTAAGTGGTTTGCATGGGACATCCCACAATTATATATCCAGCACATAATTATGTAGCAGCATTTATGAAATGTTTGAAATGTATCGTAAACTGTCTCCTTATCCACTAGTGAGTTTTCTAGATTGCAAACACTATACTATTTCATGAGTTAGTGAGTTAATGGACAAGCAAACAATTCATACACTGCTCTGATTCAGGCTGCTGAACGTGGAAGTGTTGCTGAGGTGCTGCGGAACCCGGAAGTGCCCTTCTGTCGCAGCACCTAGAGCAAGGGAGGGCTCATGGCACCAGTGATCTCTTACCATCATCTTTTGGAAGTTTCTCAAAAACATCTTTCTGCTGGCATCTTCAGCATTTTAAGGCAGAATTGTTTGAAAATTGGCTGTGAGTATAGCTGATTTGTCTCCAGGCACCGTTTTGCTCTGCAGGTAAGTCTTGCAGAGAACATTTAATTGTCAGACCTTTTCTCTCTTGTCTCTTGTAAGAAAAACTCTGTGTGTGTTTTTCTTTTTGTTAAGACGGTTCCTCTATGGATGAAGCATTAAGCAGAAGAGCATTTTTTTCTCTGAAACAAGAAGCTATGTGAGATGTTAAACCGTGTTATTTTTTTGTGACTGGTCTTCTCCCTTTAGTTCAACTATTTACTATGAGTTAAGATTTCCCAGTTTTACAGGAATGAGAATTCTTATTCTTATTTAAAGATTTTTTTTTCTTTTTTTTTTTTGTGAGGGCACAAAAAAAAATCTAATAAAATAAAATAAACTCCCTGTGGAAGTGAAGGTAGGTGTGACGGATGTGTGAGACTAGGAGCAGAGTGCAGTTCTCCAGATGGCTAGCCTGAAGGGAAGAGAGCAAGGCGCTCCACCTCTCTTGAAAAAGCCTGGAAATTAACCCCTGTGAGGATTCGACAATGTCACTTCCTGCTCCCTAACATCCAGTGATCAAAGCAAGTTATTTTAAGAGATCTCACTTCTCTGTGACTTGTTTTTGCTTTAGTTTCTGCCCTCAGAACTGTGTAGATTTATGTCGGTTTTACAAGCATTAAACATTGTTACTGTAGTCAAGTCAAGTCAATACTGTAGTCCACCCTATGTTACTGTAAGTATCCCTTCACTATATAAATTCTAGTAACTCTTGGGCATGAATGTCCCTGTCACAAGTAAGTCAAGAAGGCAGGCTGGATGCATGTGCAAAATAAATACAAAAGTTTTTTAAAAGTTGACACTTAACACATACAAAAAAAACCCAGGAAATACAAGGCACAACGAAATCAGAATTTCAATTTTAGGGGCAACAGAAACAGGTCAACACACAGACTGGTAAACTAGAGACCACAGGCTCGGTTGAAGCTCTTTAACACTTTATCCCCTTAACAACAACACATTAACAAGGGCAACAAGCATCCCCTGACATCATTCTTAGATACATGGAATTATTAGTGCCAGAATGTGGCTCAAATGTGCTCCACTCCACAGTGCCTGCAAGTCTTACCATGAATCCTGGGAACTGAGGTCTGAAAGCATGAACCTGGAAACTTCGAAACCTCACTCTGTGTGGAATGGCGTACTACAGTTGGGATAGCGAGGTGAGACATGATATGACAGCTTAGCAATTTCTAAAGTCCCCAGCTGTGATCAGAGTCAAATCACATTTTTCCTCATTCTGAAGTTTGATATTAACCTTTATGCTGCACGTGTATCTACATCATTTTGTGGACTGCATTGCAGTTACGTGATTGACTGTTGGATATAGCATCAATAATAGCATCAGTGAATAGGTGTCCATATGTTCCTAATCTACTTCCAAATTTACTTTACCTAGAAGATTGACAAGTGTTAAATGCTAAGCATTAGACCTCTCTTTTTAAGAGTGTACTCACTTAACACCTTTTTGAAGAACCACACATTGTTCCTAACATCTCTGGGATGATAACTAGAGTGGAAAATTTAATCAGGTGTCTGTATTCAGATAAGTGGAAATCCTCAGCAGGTGCTTGCCATGAATCTGTATCACATCCTAGTTCTTGTTCTGAGAGGCAGCAGGAAGCCACTTCTTCACATCTGGTCTTTATATAGGAGTGCTAGCTTTTCTTTAGCTATTAGGCTTGAAGCCTTGCCTCAGGTAGTTAGTAAGAACTTTTTTCTGTATACTCTTTTGTTGCCAAACTGTATTTGTATTAAATTTCTGTATCTTTCTCTCTCAGACACAATAGAAGAGTTTTCCGTTGAATTATTTATGAACACATCTCTACACCATTACTGAAATGCACCGTCAATCAAACACTTGCAATTTTCTTACCAACCCAGTGCTTCATCTGTAATCCTTATGAAAGTCTTAGATTGATGTCAAAAAACTAACCAAGTGTCAGAACTCATATTTGCTTGTCTTTCCTTTTTCTCACTCGATCTGGCTTTCTAGCAAGACTTATCCTTCTTTCCATTAATCTTTTTTTTTCTAGACTCAGGGCTGCTTGAGTTCAGTAGGATTGGTGCAGTGTAAACATTGGCTTTGATCAGAGAATAGATCCCTGGTTTTCTCAAAAACAGTGGTCTGGAGCTCACTTTGAACAAAATGCATTATGGGCTACACTAGATATGGAAACTCTGTAAAAAAGACATGGCTCAATCTGTTTCATTACTTATCATGGTTCTGGGAAAGAGCTGTTCGGTTTTGGTTGTTGCTATATAAAGCCTGAGATAGAATTGGAGAAGTGTGATTATGCCACCTCTATGGCTTGAGTGCTGGAATTTTGTTCTAATTTTGTTCAGTGTGTGCAACACCAAACAGCTGTGTTTTTCTAATAAATAACAGAAAACAGGCTTTAATAGAATCAAAACCACATGAGATATACTGCACATTCATGAAGATCTAATGATCTGTTTGGCATATTACAGTTCTTTGTAACAATCGGCTCACAGCAGTAACACAGAACACCTTAAAAGATGTGCAGGGAAGGGAAAAAAGCATGCTTTTCAATATGTGTATTCATTCACCCTCCATCCATCAAATCACTTGTACCTGTCAAAGTTTTAGTCCTGTGATGCCGCTGTCATCAGTAGTTGTTCCTGGAAGCTGTCATAACAGTGCCTTCATGTCATCTTTTAACATTTAATGTGCACAGTCAGTGCTGTCATGGGGAACTCGTCAGGTTGAATGAGCCTAAATAGTAAACAAAGCCTTCCCTGGAGAGTGATGGAAAGGAGAGCAAGGGAGGACTTTCTGTTTTAGACAAAAGCTTACTTTATTTAGGGTCAATGAAAGGGGACTAAAAGATGAGCAAGGTATCTCAAACATAGCTGATTGTATGTGTTACTGATGTGTATATTCAGAGCTGTTGATTTGTTTTGCTTGTGTGTTTGTGTGTATATATATATATATATATATATATATATATATATATATATATATATATATATATATATATATATAT
>JAOUQZ010000025.1:2883731-2931107 GCA_028564935.1 Neosilurus hyrtlii | reverse complement strand
ATATATATATATATATATATATATATATATTTATTTATATTTATATGTGTGTGTATACATGTACATATAACATAAACACACACACACACATAAACACACAGACACAAACACAAACAAACACATACACACACATGTATGTATTATGTATATATGTGTGTGTGCGTGCGTTTGTGTGTGTGTGTGCAGGATTTAGTAGTTTGCCATCTGATCTATTGCAAAGATACATTTCTTCTATTGCAGTGTCAAAGGCATGCTTCTGGAGGAAAGCAAACAAGAACCCAAACAGTGTAAAAGCAAGGATACAACCTTGTTTTACACATGGCTCAGATATGCTGCCATCATACATCACTGTTTCCTTCATGTTTACATAGAAGGATTCGAAAAAGCTCTGCAGCTTTGGTGGACAGCCTATCTTTGGTAAGATCTTGAGCAGGCTTTATTGTCTTATGAGATTTAATGCCTTGCTGAGGTCAATTAAGACAATGTACAAGGATATGTTCTTTTCTCTGCATTTTTTCTGAAGCTGGTGGAGGGAATACCTGGTCAATTGTCAATCTTTTGTATGAAAACCATGCAGTGTCTCAGGGTGGATATGGTCAGCAAGTGAACTAGGATGACTCATGCATAGACTTTGGCACTGAAGAGTGAAATGCCTTGGAAGTTGTTGCAATCACTTCTCTCACCAATATTTTTGTTATGATCTTGGAATCTCTCATATCCTATAGTACTCTATCTTCCTTCCAGCACTGACAGAGGACATTGTGCGGTGAAAGTAAGACGGATTCTGTCACTGCCAAGTGCCTTTCCTACAGCCAGGTTGTCAGTGACCTTGCTGAGTTCATCCAAGATTGACTCAGCATCGAGTTCGTCTATGGTTGTCAGGCAGTTGATGGCATAGAGGGCTGGTTGGGGCACAGTGTTTTGCATGTAAGTATTCTTGAGCGAAGTACGCCTGGCCAGGATCAGGGGCCTCATGTTCAAAGGGTGCATACGCACAAAAACGTGGTGTACGTCCTTTCCCATTCCAAAGTTCAGATGTGTCAAGAGTGAAATGCCCATAGAAATGTGCGGTGCCTCACGCCAACTTCATGGCTGCCGTACGCATGTTTCTTCAACTGTTGGTGCTTAAGCGACACTTAGAGATGATGCTGGAAAACTGTTTAGAATGTGAACATTAGTCCTCAGAGTTGATTAAAGCGCAATTTGCAGCGAGAGCTGGTTTTCATAATGTAATCGGCGCTGTCGACTGCACACACAATGCTATAAAAGCGCCATCACAGGATGAATTAATGTCAACAGGTAGCATTTTCATTCGATCACTATACAAATCACATGTGATGCGCAAATGCAATGAACTAACATTGTTAGGCACGTTTCCTGGTTCAACGCGTGATTCATACACCCTGAGTAACAGCATGGTTGGGAACTACAAGCTGGCACTGTGTGCGATGGTGATTTCAACCATTCACCAATGCATTTATTGAGTCACTGATATTTGTGAGGATGCCTATGAGCAGTCGGTCATTTATGTCACCGATTGCACAGCACAGCGCGGAAAGGACACGGCCAGCCGGGCTGGCAGCAGGAATCCTCCGTTTCTGTGACGCCAAAGCCACCGCAGATGGTGGAGAAATCCCCTGAGTCTGTGGCTGTGTGTCCTTCGTCTCACTGTCTGTTTTAAAATAAATAAATAAATCGCACTTAAACATGAGTCATTTCATCAAGTCTTGGATATCCTCTTCGTTGTTCTGGCATGTTTAAATTTGCCATACTAAGGAGCATGCACACATTTCTGCATGAACCTCTATCTTACAGGGCTGTGAGCTTGGGGGTGATCAGAGACCCCACATGCGCTCCCACCACCCCTGAAAGAGCAGCGTCACCTATGACTGCAGCGACTCTCTGCTCAAGCTGGGTGGGGTCCTCCTCTCCTTTCCCCCCGCTCCTTTTTCCTTTAAGTCTGACCACTTCTATTATAACTTTGTGTGTGTTCGCCTTTCGACCCCACAGCATTGAGGGCCTCACACACACTCTCTCCCTCTCAGACCCCCTGCGTTTGGTGTTAATGCCGGAGGACAGCGTGCCAAACACTACATTCTTGTGCGCCTCCCCTTCTGACTCATATTGTAAGGGTTTTCTGATCCTGCGAAGAGGGGAATCTCCGGTGCAAGGTTCATTTAAATATGATTTGCATATTGAAATAGAGGCATGGATAGGGAGGGGTTGGGTACTCCTACGTGTGCGCTCAATTCCACGTTGATTCAGATGTTCAAAGGAAATGTGCTTGGATTCATGCGTACGTACTCTGGATTTAAGCGAACGCCATTTTTCAGTAAGAATTCCACGCAAGTCTTTGTACATTAGGCCCCAGGTCTAGCTGGTGCCATTGCTTTAAGCAATAGTGTCCCCCATCTTGTGCTGGGGTTTGGTCTGGAAGTACAAGTTTGTGAAACGCAGGTTGTGATATGTAGTAGTACTTCTGCTATTTAGTTTTTTGTTTTCTGGCATCATGTGCTTTTGTTTGTCCCCTTTGGCTTTTCACATTGCCATTATTGTGCTCACCTGTGTCTCGTTGCCTGTCTCACTTGTCTGTCTATTTAAGCCCAGCATTTTCCCACAAGCATTGCCAGATTGTGCCAGAGTATTTTCCTGTGCCTGTCCAGCAGTTGTAAATCTGTTACCTAGTAGTTTTTGACCTTGCCTGTTACTTGACCATTCTTGCATTTTTTTTTGTGTGTGATTTTTGGAAACCTCTGCCTCGTACTCTGTTTTTAACTTCTTGTATATCTCTGACCATTGCTTGTTTTTTTACTACAAGCTTGCCTGTTGTTTTGGATTTGTTGCCTATCTATTAAACATTGTTCTCTCCACCACTTCTGTCTGCATGTGGATCCTTTTCCCTCTGTCAACCCAAACAGATATGTGCAGAACTCAGTGAATCGCTGTCCATTTTTATTTATTTTGCTCAGGCCAACCTGTCCAGGGAACGATGGCCAGGATTCATTTTCATCATACACTCTAGCATTGAATTTACCTTAAAGATAAGATAAAGATAAAGAGCTTTTTATTGTCAACTGTTTCATGAGCAATGAAAGTCAGTTCAGCAGCTCTCCATTTAGTAGCAATAATAGAAAAGTACACAAAAGACAACTATGGTAATTGCACTAAGCTATATATGTGCATATACCTATATAGACACATATGCATACATATATCTTGTATATGCAAACACACATACATCTATCCACATATTTACACATGTACAGACTAATACATATATCCACATATTCACACATTTAGAGACATATACAGAAGGGTGCATGATTTGTCAAAGGTGCATGTTATACACAGGGTGAGAGTTAGAGTTTTTTAATCATAACATGTGTGATGCTAAAATGTTATATGATGTTCGAGACCTACTGTAAACATGAGTATTGCACTTAAACATAAGTATTTCACTTAAAGATTAATACTGTACTGTCCAGGAAGATGGTCTGAATGATGGTATTCAGTCAGTGTATGTGATGATGGTGGAGTTGCACCTTTAACAGCTTGTGGGTTAAAGCTGTTCTTGAGTCTGTTAGTTTTTGTTTTTAGTGTCCAATACCTTTTTTCCAGAGGGTAGTGTAATGATGGTGCACGAAAGATAGATCCAAAAGCAGGACAGACACAGGATACGCAAAAACAAGGTTCCTTTATTTAAGGACAGAGAATATAAGGTACTGTGACCGTGTAGGAACGATGGGCTGGATCGTGAAGCTCATGACGGGAGACGTTAACACTATGACGGCACAAGACGATCTGGCACTGGAGCCGGAGAAACGCGGGGCTTTTATCCTGGGGCTGTGATGAGGATCAGGTGGGGATGATCAGGGCGGGGCCAGCAAGCACCGCTCAGGTAACCTGAACAGGGAGAGAGCACAGACGAACATGAGACAGGCATGACACTAGGATCTCACAGGGAGAGGGGAGAAAAGGGAGTGTCCAAGGTGTGTGGGGTCCCTGATAATTCCACTGACTCTCCTCTGAAGTCTGCCTAAGTGTAAATGTCACTGAGGGGGGTAGTGTAGTTCCAATTAGCCGCTCTGCCATTCTCACCACCTGCTGCAGGGCTTTCCTGCCCTCTGCAGTACTGCTGTTTACCCACACAGCAAAGCAGTAGGTCAGGAGGCTCTTGATGGCAGAGCCGTAAAAGTTTGTCAGTAGGGGTCGGGGTAGGCGGGCTTGTCGGAGCTTTCTGAGGAAGTACACCGATTGTTGTGCCCCCCCGGTGAGAAATGTTTGTGGTCTAGGTGAAGTCAGCAGAGATGTGGACTCCAGATAAGTAATTGTTAGTTTGAGAGGGGGTCAGAGAACTTGCCCTTTCCAAAGCAAGTGTTGATACCCAGTGACGAGGGTATGAGGAGGTGAGGTGAGGGATGAGGAGATGTGCTGAGCCATTGCTGACCAGTACCACCATCTTCAGCAAAGTGTTCTTCAGTGCAAAGCCTACTCCGTGCTTCATCTGCCAATGAAATGTGTTGTACTTCCCTTTTAATGTGTCTGGCTCATCCAGACATGATTTCTGAAGTGGCTATATCCACGTTTTGTTTCATTAGTTTCTCATTATTGATGGCTGTTTTTCTCGTGTTTTCAATGCCTTTAACATTTTCTGCGAGGCCTGGCATCATGGTTCAAACATTCCAACATCCCAGTCATAGAAATATACTTTTAAAGTATACAGTTTTACTTTTGATGTCATTTCTTACCTGGTGGTACAAAGGATCAGCCTACCCTATGGATTTTGTCCTATTTCCCACAGACACATGAGGATAGCAGGCCATGGCAGGACAGCATCTTACTGGCTGGGGGCTGCCCAGCTTGAGGTAGACTGGCTGGGGGCTGCCCAATAGAATTCAGGAACACCTCCCACAATCTAGAGCAACCCCTGGAGCAGCGCTCTATGCCAATCGAGCGATGACTTATAACCGGTAACTGTTGCTCCTTGTGTTGTGTGAATGCCTTAGGCAAAGTTGGAGTGTCCTCTCCAGTATGCTGTCTGGGTACCTCTCTCTAGTGTAGGGCATTTGGAAGGATTTGAGTTCAGGCAGGATTATATGGAGAACAGATTGTTGCGTGTCCCCTCCCTCTGCTTTGCTTATGGTCTCAAAGGAACAGCAGGGCTGGTTTGGCACCAGTGCCATTGAAAGAGCTGCCAAAATGAAGTTATCAATGACATCAAACTGCCTTTGGGGTTCCGACTCTGCCAGGTATGTCACAAGGCAGCAGAGGTTTAGGGTCAGGATTTTCTTTTAGCTTGATGGGCTGTCTTCCCAGGCTGACAAGCCCTATCTACCCAAATGCAGCAAGTAGTACTTACATTTTAGCAGTAGCATGAGAATTCCCTGACCTGACAAACTGAAAATATGGTGTGCATATTTTCAGTGTAACAAGAGAGTTTGAAATGCTTTTGTTTCATTTTCCTTTAATAATAATAAATCCATGTTGCCTCCTCTGTTGAGCTTTGTTCAAATAAACATCTAGATGGAAATGTCTGCTTACTGTTGCAGTTGTATATTGTTAAATTTGATAATGCAAATTGCATTGGCAATTGCAACGGCAAGGAATCAGTTTCAAAGAAAAGCAGCATAACTGCTATGAACAGCATTCAGATCAAAATATTTGCAAGAATCAAAAAAGTGTGCATAACTGAACTCATTTCTCAGATTGACATGAAGAAGCTATGCTTTTTTAATCCATGCTGCGATTGAGCAATCACCTGGATCTGCACGTGGAGTGTGAAGTGGATCTTCACTACTCAAAGTGTTCCTGCTGGATGGAGATCAAAAAGCAATGAGTGCAGGTACGTTTCTTTCTTATCTACCTGAGCTTCTCTCTTCTCCAACCACAGCCCTCTAAACACACTTTCAAAATCTCATCAGGGTGCAGAAGCAAGTTCGTCTTCATCCCTACTTCATTCTGGGGGAAAAACGCATAGCCTCAGTGTGTATAATTCACCATAAAATATGGACCTCCAGCCTGCAGAAAATCTGATATCAGAGAGCACTAGAACATGAAATATTTCAGCAACATGAAAATAAATGTGTAAAATGTGAGAAAGGAATGAATGGAGGAAGAGTTTCATGTGAAGGCTGATGTGGATGTGATGTCACTTTTTTTTATGCATGGAGAGATAAATGGCGTGACTCTGGTTTTGAACAGTTTGTTTGAAGGGCATCAATCCTCTGATTATCACAGTCTTCCACTGGACTATCCCCACTCAGGCCTGAATTTCCACACACACACACACTCTCTCTCTCACACACAAAGCATGAACTGTACCTCATATTTCTTGCAATGGTCACCATACACCTTACAGGTCCTGTACAAGTCACCGCTAGAACACCATGGCATGCTTACCAACATGTGGAAACTGTTATTAGCAGAAACATGGGGAAAAAAATTATATTTGAGATTAATTATTAATTCAATATCAAATTGCCACCAATGTTGTTACTGTCCATCTAGAAAACTGCTGGAGCCAGAGTTCACCAAAAAGCCAGTCATGTATGAAAGTGAAACATTATGATTTAAGGTTACCTCCAGTGCAAAGGTATCACAAAGCTATGTAAGATGGGTGGTAACATTATCAGACGCAAGTATCAACAAATTTTTGCCTCCCATCATGTTTCAAACCTACAGGTGGCTCAGATTTCTTACCATAGGATTGATAACAGATTGTTTTCTGACCATTTGATGAACGAGCTACCCTCTAAAATAGCTTACTTGTGTATTAAAAGTGGATTACAAGTGTCTTGGGCCTCAAGAAGTTTTATTAGCACTTACAAATTTTTATTATTTGTAATTAGAACATCGTGAAGGTGTTGGATTATTTTAATATGGTAATTATTCATCATAACGAGCATCTAGGAGTCATGTACGATCGTGGACATGTTTGCAGAGGATTTTTTTAAATGCGATGTTATATTTGCTACAACATTATGTATTTAGTTATAAACGTTTTGATTGTTTTGCAAATACTTGACTTCGAATCTGACTAAGGGCCAGGTATGTCACCAGGCAGCAGAGGTTTAAGATCAGTGTTTTCCTTCCTCTTGATGTGCTGTCTTCCCATGCTGACATACCCATCTACCCAAATGTGACAGGTAGTACTTACTTCCGTTCTACCAGTAGTAGGAGAATCCTCTAACCTGACTCACTGAAAATATACTGTACATATTTTCAGTGTAACAAGAGAGTTTGGAATGCTTTTCTTTGATAATAATAAACCCAGGATGCCCCCTAGCATACATATAATTACATGTAAAAATCAATCAATCAATAAATATTATTTTATACTTTAGCCTGGACCCTGAATGAAACTGAATTTCATTGCATGTCTTTGTACAATAACAATAAAGAATCTAATGTTGTGGCCAGCACTCTCCTCTATGCTGTTGCATGCTGGGGCCGAAGACTAAGGGTTGAAGATGGAAACAGACTGAACAAACTGATACACAAGGCCAGTAATGTTGTGGGGATGGAGCTGGACCCTCTGACGGAACAATACCTCCCACCTGCTTCACAACCTGCTGATCAGTTGCTGTTAGTGTGTTTCTGCCCTGCGATGGCCTGGTGAGCTGTCTGGGGTGTTCTCTGCGCTCGCCCAGGGTTGGCTGAGATGGATGCCAGCCTCCCTGCGACCCTAATTAGGATTAAGCGGTTCATAAAATGAATGAATGAATGAATGAATGCCTTCCTTCTTCTTTGATCCATACCTTAACTTTTGCTCTGATGTGTGTAAAAAAATATAATACACTCTAAACACCTATCTCCTATCATCTTCTTCATTTCTCTTCCATTGCTGTAACCAAAAACTCTCATATTTGGCCACAGCGAAACAAACGAGTTCTGCTTCGCTATAATGTCTACAATTTATGTGTCAGCACTCTGATAATGGCTCGCTATTTACGCAGTGCTGCAGGTGTGTGGGTGTGCTGTGCTGATTACACTGGCTGCATTTTAAAGCGTTTTTGTGTCACACTGAGTTGTTAGAGAGATACGAACACAAGAGCATCAGCCTCGGGGGTCAACTGGGTGTAATAACCGCTGCGCTTCTGAACTTCTGTATTTTTGTACTCTCTGCACTTCACATTGGGTCTTTTAGTAAGATTGTGTGTTCATGTTTTGTACAGATTTATTACAGGAACACGTTTTGTATGTGTGTGTGCATGTCAACCATCTGTAAACTACAAAGTGTGTTTCCAGCACAGCCGATTCATATTTAGTATGATGTGTGTGTCAGCAGGGAATTTTCTCTAGACCCCCAATATCACAGCACGGCATATCTATATCTTTAAATGCCATGTCACACACACCTGGGCTCACCCATACATTTCTCTGAGTTTTCTCATGTCAGCATCAAGCCTGTGTGTTTGTTTTTATCCTATTTTAATCTCATTCTGTGTATTTTTGTTTTGTTTTATTTTTACCTCTCCCAAGGTTATGTTTTACCCAAAGCTTGTGTTTGTTAGATTAAGTGAAAACTTGCATGAATTTGCATGAAATTCCTACCAGGGGTGGGGCTTTGGACAAGAAATACTCCTGTAGATTTTAGAGATGATCTGGATCAAATTCTGGATCCAGGAATTTTTTTAAGATAATAAAATAGGACATTTTGGCTGATTGGAGGGATTTCTGGACTTGGTGGAGGTTTGTGCTCTTTGTCTGCTCTTGTTTTTGTCTTTAAATGTCTTTTTTTCAACCAAGCCTGTTTTTCTTTACTCTACCTTTTGACTCTTACTTAAGATTTGTCTCCGAATTGCAGTTAAGGCTAACATCATATTTGCTGCTTCCTGGCATACTGACCCCGACAAAACTATAAAAAGCTTGCAGGGAATATATTGAAAGGAAGCTTTTAAAGCATTGTTTTATGAAATCTTACATTAATACAGCTTTGCAGTGACCAAAATGCACAGTCTACTGTAGCTTGTTCTTCTTTAACAGGGTACTATTTCAATTGTCCTAATAAACTGGTTTTATTTGCCATCACTCATGGATTTTGTTTCGCCTTCCAATAATTTACACAAAATGACTGTATTTAACTACAGTTTTTATTCAAACTTTTTTATTCAAAGAAAATATTCTTTAAGCTTTTTCTTCAAGCTTCTTACACATAGACTTATACAAACTTTTTTTTATGAAGTTCACAAAACATAGAACAATCATATTCATATTTAGTTTGATAAATAAGATCCACAGGCAAACCTATGTATATCAATGCATCTCTCCCCACCTCTCTCTCTCTCTCTCTCTTTCTCTCTCTGTGTGTGTGTGTGTGTATATATGTTGAATTTGTCTGGAATTTACTTACCAAGCATATTACATTTAAATGAAATACAGTGTTACCTCTTGGAAACAAAATGAAATCAGCCCCAATATCTTTACGAATCCCTTTAGTTGAAAGTCTTAATGGCTACTCTGATGATATTACTAAATATCATCTTGAGGCAAACAAGAGTACAGAATTATCTCTCATGGCTGCCAAGATGTAAAAGAGGTAAATAAGAGATGCTCAGCCTGTGCACTAGTTTTCTTTGTATTCAGCCAAAATGAACTAATAAAACACATGGGTATTTACTAGAGAATGTGTATCTTTAAGCTCAAAAATGTCAGCCTGCAGTACCACAGAGTGTCCAGCACAGTTTGGTGATTTTCCTAGGAAGACTAAAACTCTCAAAGCTTTAGAGTGCAGATATGCAGTGAATCACTATTTCAGAGACAGAACAAATTCCCCATGCTTTCTTTTCATCACTGAAACATTACTTCCAAGCTTTTAGATAGCACTTTTGCAGTTGACATCAGGGCTAAAAGTGCATTAGACTGATTTGAACTTTGTCGAGCCATTTAAGGCTCTACCATAATGTTCCATTTGAAGTGTGCTAGCCAAGGTTCCTGTCAGAGGTTTGAGTTGTGTATCTACTGAAAAGCTCATTTTGTCTGCAATGGCAATGATGGCAGTGATGGTGAAAGCCACATAGAGGTGGTTATAGGTGGTGCATTAATAAGTCATTTAGTAAAGCTTAACTATGGTGTATAGTGATTTAATCATTCTGCTATTCTTTCTCAGTAACAGAAACAGGAATGGGACAACTTGCTGTTTTATTTCTGTGAGATGTCATGGGTGACAATTAAAGGCTGCTTTTTCTGACACTGTCAGCTGTAAATGCTTTTCTTCTGATGAAGTCATCAGAAGAAAAGCATTTACGGCTGACAGTGTCAGGAAAGTTCTAATAAGACTTTCCTCAAAAGCCTCAAAAGAAAATCAAGACCAATCAAGTTAAAATTAAAAGACCAATTTCTAAAAAACTTGATACATCTGATAGCCGATCTTATAATTTGGACAATTACTATATTTTATAAACAAGTTAAAATTGCTAATGTCTTTCAAATACATGATTCAAACAAATTATGTTTCAAACATGCATTTTCAAAAATGAAACCAGTTTAATTAAAATAAAATGGCATGGCACCATATATTAGAAAGGTGTGCTGTTCCACAGTCATGTGGCAAGGTGGCACAAATAATAAAATCAATATTACTGGAAGAGTTAGTCCATTATGCCCTTAGGAGGCACCAGATATTTAAATGAAAAATGATTTACATGATGAAAGTTGGCTTATTAGTCACTTCCATTTGCCACAGCAGGTGGTCAGTTTTAAAAAAACATTGTCATAGCTTGATTTGCTCAATTATTAATAATATTTTTTACTTAGTTTTGATGTGAAACCTTTTTTAACCCTGCTTGTATTGCGCTGTATAAAAAAAACAAACAAACTAAATATCTCTCCATATTCTATTATCATTGTACCATGTACTATTTTGAAACCTGGTATGAGACTCCACTGGACATATTTATAAATTACATATACAGTACTGAGCAAAAGTCTTGAGTCCCTCTATATTTTAAAGTACAACCTTTATTACAGGTTAATTTGTACAAAAACACCATAGATTTCCAGTAGAACAGTAGTTCTCCTGCACAAAATAATAATAAAAAAGGTTTGTCTGTCAGTAAAGACTGTAGCAGATTATACAAGAGACCACTTTACAGACAAAAACACAATGAAGGCTGCTGGGTTTTGCTCCAAAATAAGAAGTAAGTGTAACAGTCACAATCTCTAAAAGAAATGTGGCTGGTTCTTTTTTTTTCACATCAGTGTTGATGCACAAAATATTGACTTTGTTTTATGTACTACATTTTACTGCTCTTTATATATTTTTAAATAGATACATTTAATTACATTAGCTTTGAAAGCATCTTTGCTCTTCAGCTTTTTGTGGCACAAGAATGTTGAACAGTACTGTGTGTGTATACAAGAGCGGGATAAAAAAAAATTTCATAGGCTGACAAAGAAGGAGTAATGACAGCAATGAATGATGCAAGCAGTGAGACTTGAAAGCTTCTACACTGAGGTGATCCAAGTGCTGCAACACTGTTGGAAGATGTTTGTAGACTGCAGGGTGGATTATGTAGAAAAATAAACCACATCTGGTCAAATTTGAACATTGCATCATGGTCAACCTATGAACTTTTTAGCTTTTCATACATTCATATAGCATACACAATTCTCCCAGGCATGACTTAGAGCTACTTTAACTGCCTCAGGGAAATCCATTCTGCTTTGATGCTCTGAAAACTTGGCCTTTTGATGGAGTCTTGTGGGCGTTACTAAAATGCTAATAACCTGTGTCATGCAAATCCACAGCTGCCTGTAGTCATGCCTTCTACAGTTTCCATTTATCAATATACACATGTGAATAAAAAGTAAAATATTGTTAATGCATAAAAATAAAACCCTAGCATTATGTCAGCATTCATATTTACTTTAAATCATAAACGCCATAGAATTAAAATATAATCACATAATTGCGCATTTTATAAACTGTCAACCTAATATCCATATAGTTTGTGTGTAGCTTAAAAATACTTTCATGATTAGCTTGCTGGTCCCTTTTATTCTGTGGCTAGGCATAAGGAAAACAATAAGAAGTAGTAGCTGAGAAGTTCCAGTTGCGGAGAAACAGTTCTGGGATGATATATAAATGCAAGCTATGTTTTTGTTTGGGGCAGTGGTGGCATGGTGGAAAGGTGCTGGATTACTGTTCAACATTCTTGAGCCACTTGCAAAAAAAGCTGAAGAGCAAAGATGCTTTCAAAACTAAAGTAATTAAATGCATCTATCAATGGGATGTCACTGCTGTCCACCAGTGCAGCTAACTGTCTATGGTAAGAGGCATGTAAAAGAACCATTGCTGACTTTCGTCAAGAGTAGGCTGTATTGCCATCAGCATGTTTCTGCCCTGCGATGGCCTGGTGTGCTGTCCAGAGTGTACTCTGCCCTCGCCCAGAGTCGGCTGAGATGGGCGCCAGCCTCCTCTCAACCCTAATTAGGATTCAGCAGTTCATAAAATGAATGAATGAATGTTTTTGTTTGTTTGTTTTGTTTTTAAGGGATAAGCAAACAAATAAAAATGAAGTTGTCCATATGGAATGGTTTAGCGAGTGAAGAAATTAAATAGATGCAGTTATTATTATACACTTAATAAAATGAAGATAAATCAGAAACCATGTACCATTCAAGTATTTATTTCATGTAATATTGGATCATATTGATGAGAATAAGTAAACAAATAACCACATATAGTAATAACAAAAATAACAGTCTCTTTTTTGAGGAAAAAAAGTCAATATTTAGTGTGGCCACCCTTTACTTTGATTACAGCATTTAATCTTTCAGGCATAGTGTTCACATATTTTTTTTTATTTCTTCACATGCTAAACCGTTCCATATGGTTTGAAGTTCATTCATGCTATGCAAAAGAGAAATAAAATAAAATAAAATAGTTGCACTGTCTGAAAATCAGTATTTTCAGTGTTTTAGTTTATTAGTCATATTTTTATCTCAGTAATACATGTGTTGGAATGATTTTTTTGGTTGTCATTGCCTACAATAGCATCGTTCAATAAATTTTCACCAAAAATTATAGAGAAGTAATTTTTTACTTCTTTTTATTAGGAGCCCTTTAGACAAAAGTGGTGGTGTATAATCTTCACTGCACACTACTGTATATACTAAGCTTGTCCTCAGTAAACAAAACTTATATAAAGTAAAACACAAAAAACAAAACACAAGCAGTGGGTCAGGCAGTGAGCGAACATCTTTGACAGGGCAAGATCGAATCATAAGCAATCGGGAATGCTTGCAATTGGTTACAGCTTTATGTTCTGATAGTACATTGACAGTCCCATTAAATTTTTGCTGATCTGAATGTCAGTGACATAATAACTAGTTATATGACTTTAATAGTTATATGACTGTGAAAGATATTTTTATAAATTTACTTTTTTACTACAATTCATGAAATGCTACATATTTCAGGAACCTTGTTTTTCTTGTTTTATTTTTTTTTTTACATTTAACTGTGTTCAGAGAGAAATTAGCTGTCACTACCCTGCTGTCAGAGTGTCGATGTTTATTACCTCAGGGGCTTGTGAAGGACAAAACCTAATGTGTGTTATTTCACCTCAGGTGGACGTAGCAATCATGAAGGATATGTCACCTCACCTTTCTTATTTCTTTTACTCTCCTCTTGTCTGTGCTCTAGTAAAGGACACTGGTCCTCAGGGGAAAGTTATTTATTTCAAGTGAGATTGAGAGCTCAAGGAGACAGAACCCATTGGCACACATGGGCTGTGACACGAGTCCTTCCTTTTCACAGCTCTGGTGTTATTCAACGTGACTCTGCCTGCTTCAGGGGCATGTACTCTCACAGAGATGATTTGAACTCATTAATATGAAATGTTTCCTTTGTAGTGTTATGGCCACAAACACAGTAGTCGCACAGGTCATCACTCTAGTAGAATCTGAAAGCAGAACAGCCACTATGCCCTCGGATTAAATCTCATTACACAGAAACATTGACTTAAACATTACCATAAGCCTTGCCAATCTCTTATTACGTTATGTTAATATCCGAATGTTCTAAGATGTCTGTCAGAGGGCTCAGGTTGTCCTGAGCGGGATGTAGAGGGCCCAGGACGACCTGAGTGTGATGCCGTTGATTCTTTGCCTTTGCCGGTGAATTGTACAATTATTCTGTTGATTATGGCAAGAGTCTTAAGGTTTTGTGCAGTCTGACACTGGTTAAGTCCATCCTTATTCTGACCACACTACACCCTCTCCGAAAATCAGACAACTGTTTTGCTTCTGGTTATCATGGAATAGCTAGTTGCTACAAACAATTGATATAATTGTTTTAATATAACGTAAAATTAAATAATATATATAATAACATGTACAAATTTAACAAGATCAAATGAGTTTCACAGATAAAACTCTGTAATTAGGGGTGTCTATTTACTTTTGATATGTCTTTGTATAAAGTACCAGTGAAAAGTTTGGACACACCATCTACTGTGTGTATTGTGCAGCTCAGCACTGGCCGATAATGTGTTGTGCTGTATGGGGTCAGTGATGTAGCCCAGCCAATCCAACACAGTGACATCACTAATAGGCTGGAACAGCCAATCAGAATGGCAATATGTCTCTGAGTATACCTAGACTCGAAACACTCACACGCTATTTGAAAACGGGCAAATGCCTGAGATCAGGAATCAAACCCAGGCCTTCTTGCTGTGATACAGACATTCTAACCACTGCGCCACTGTACTGCTTAAACAGGGACTCAATTTATTTATCATCTTCGTTCACCTTCTGAACCACTTAATCGTAATTAGGGTTACAGGGAGGCTGGCACCCATCTCAGACGACTCCAGGCAAGGGCAGAATACACCCTGGACAGCTCGCCAGGCCATCTCAGTCAATTTATTTAATCATTTAAATAATGAATTGGTAGTCTTGGAATGTAAAAAATATAAATGAATTGTTTCAAAACAATTAAAACTCCACGTGGTTGTGTGACAGGAGCCAGAGGCAACAATTAAATCAGTAACATCATCTAAACAAATGGGCACATAGTAATGTGTGTGCATGCGTACCCTGTAGAAAACAGTTATGAAAGAGTGACTGTGTTTCAGTTGGAGAGATTGTTCACAGTGGATCGTCCAGCCTTAGCTCCACTTCACTTCTAACTCTAACCGCGATGCAGATTGATGAGTTCTCCTCACCTATAACTCTCCTGCTTTCACCTTTCAGTATTTTCTTCCAGAGGAGCTTTTGGTGCTCAGTGCACCGCAGCTTCAGAGAGGTACTTATATTGATGTCTCGGTTTCATGCCTGCTGTGGGAAGCCGATGAGCTTCTTCCTCACTGTTCTTCTTATTCATGGCTGCCTGCACTTTCTATAACATATCAAATGGGAATGAAAGTAATGATCCTTCTAAAAACATTCTACCCTGCTGCTTCATTCACACGAGAAACTAACAGATGTGCTGCAATTCTGCAGACCACCAATTCCCTGACTCGAGCTGGAACAGATTCCTAAAATCTGATTTAAAAGCAATTTTATTATAAGCTTACTGTGCTGAATGGACTCTAGACTGAGTTCAGTGTATGCTTAAAATGGACACAAGGGGATAGTTTGGTAATTCAGTTCAGGCTTATAATGGACTTGGAGCACTAATTCTTAAGGTCATTTGTTCAGTAAAGACTGGATGTGAGAAAAGCAGCTTGTCTGAATAATTTGTTCAGTAAAGAGCTTAAAGTTCTGGTTGGAGGTTGAATGGAGCTTATCTCAGCTGACTCGGGATGAAGGCAGGGTAGACCCTGAACAGCTTGCCAGTCCATCTTAGGGCAAGACACACTCAACCATTCAGACTCACACCTAGGGGCAATTTGGAAAGCCAGTTAGCTTCATTTGCATGACTCTGGACTGTGAGAAAAAACTGGAGTACATGGAGGAAACCCATGCAAGCATGAGGAGAACATGGATACTCTATGCAGAGACACTCTTGCTGAGCCTGGGACTCAAACCCAGGACCTTCTTGCAGATATGCTCACCACTATGCCACCCTGCCACCCAGCATGCATTTTATTGCCATCAAAAGTTACCTGAATGTCATGCTAAATCCCTAACATGTGTAAGTACCACATTGTTTTTATTCTTTCTTCTGTGGTTATTCGGTGGTTCCAGCTGAATCCCATTATGCAGCTGGAGCCACTGAAGAACGACAGAAGAATTCCATCTCAGAGACTCTTTATTGATATCCACTCAATCTGAGGTGAATAATTGCTTTAGTATATACTGCATGGTAATGTACAGAAAGCACTAAAAAGAGATATTTTTTTCCACACAAACACTCAATTATGACATCTTTTTCTAATCTTAAGAAAATGATCAGGAATGGTTTAATGAACATGACAAAAAGTTTATCCTAGTATATTATATGCATAGGAATATGTAGATTAAAAGCATAATTAAGAGGATTAAAATGTTCAGTACTTAGTGTTTCCTATGTTGATATTATTTGTAATAATTAGATTTACATTTTTGCTCTATACTTGTTTTGCCCTCACACACTTGTTTATCTCTCTTCAGTCCTTTCCTTTCACTTATATTCTCTCCATCTCACAGGCCAAATGACAAGCCAATAAAAAGCCATTTATCATGTCTAGACATTTTGTCCTAAGCTCTTAAAATTGTTGTGTCCTTGACCAGAGTACAGAAGATAGACTGCAGACATTTCTTTCAATGTTGCCTTTGAGAACTACTTTTTCTTTAGTGTTGAGTTTCTCCAATCCAAGAACAAAGGCACAAGGACAACTGTCTTAGACGGTAGACATTGTTGTATTCCTCTCTCTCTCTCTCTCTCTCTCTCTCTCTCTCTCTCTCTCTCTGTAAATGTAAACTTCGGGTCATCTTCCGTTCCTCAACAAACTTTCTGACCTTCCCTATCACACAGCCCACACTATGATAGCTGTCTAATTTCTGAAAGCTTAAAATATGTTTTATACATCAGTCATGTAGATGATCCGATGGTGTAGTGGTCAGCACGTCTTCTTCACAGCAAGGTCCTAGGTTTGACTTTTGGGCTCGGTGAGGCCATTTCTGTGTGGAGTTCTCCCTATGCTTGCATAGTTTCTTTTGGGGTACTCTGGTTTCTTCCCACAGTACAAGACATTAGCCTGATTGACTGTTTCAAATTGCCCCTCAGATGTGAGTTTGAATGGTTGTATGTGTGTTGGCCTTGTGCTGGAATTGCGAGCTGTTCAGAGTGTATCCCACATTCACCCGGAATTGGGTGAGATAGGCTTCAGCCACTTTACGACCTTAGTAGGATCAGCGATTCAGCAAATGAATGAATGAATGAATGAATGTCATAGGGGAAATATGTCAGGTTTGCAAATCAAATCGGAAGTGATATGATTGAATATTCAGTTGGCTTACAACTGCCACATGTACAATATGCTACATGACATGCATACACTCAAACTAACACTTTTGTTAAAATGTCATAGTGCTGTGGGTTTAAATTCGGGCAGTCATAGGACTATAGTACGAAAACAGTACCATTTTGATCACATCACATGAAAAGGCATAAAGTATATTAGATTCATATGTCTATCATAACACAGCTGCAGAATATCAACAAACCTAGGAAATGGACCTGATGTCCAGAATTACCAACAACACAGAAGACATTTTTGAACACACACAAAATTCCACGATGAGGGTCTATGATGGCATTTTCCGTCACACAACAGCTGAGATTGGTACGACCCACTAACTGTTCTAGGAATTTGTCCAATTTCCTGCTTTGTACCTGCTGTACCTGTGTACCCATTGTGCCACATATATGTGACAAGGGTTTATGCAACTGTATGTATGAATTCACAGACACCCATGATTGGCTAGCGATGCTGTAGTCAACCTGGGATCGTATGCCATCCCTTCCCTGCTGAGAGCATGTTTTTGAGCATGAGCAATTTTGCTCTCTTGAGCTGGGCCAACATTGGGGTTTGGATCAGCGTTCTGTGGATAATTCACTGACTGTATTCTGGTGTGCCACTCCAGAGAGTCAACTTATTTTTTTCCCCACTGGCATATAGTGCACTAATGTAGCATGTTTTGATTTTATTGCTAACTTCCAAGACAGAGGGACAAAAGAGTTGACTTTTTAGAGAATTAATTATTACATATGCCAGAACGTAATTGATAATTGTCTAATTGGCTAAATTATCCTATTAGTGGCTAATTTGTCCTGTGTTAAAGAATAACATTAATGAGCTAAGAAGCAATAAACTTTAATAAAAATGTTATAATTAGTGTAAGGATTAATATGTTTTGACTGGCAACATGTTATTTAATCATAACTGATGCAGTGAGTAACCTCCTTTTTCTTCATCCATGATGTCAAAAGACATCCTGATGGCATGGATATAAAATTCAGGCTAAAATAGTGAAAGAGTGGTTCAGGGAGTATGAAGAAACATTTTCACACATTAATTGGCACCTCAGAGTCCTGACCTTAACCCTAATCAAATTGTTTGTAATGTGCTTTATGTAGTGATTCAACTCTCCCATTCTCAGTAAAGGATCTTGGTGAAAAATTAACACAAATCTGGACTTAAATAATAGTTGTGAAATTGCATATGTTTATCTAACCAGTGGCAAGGAGAACTCATGCTTTAATGAATGCTAAAGGTAGTCCAACAAAATATTAGATTGGACAACTTTGTTTGCCTGGGCAGTGTACATACTACAGAGTTATAGCGCTTAAAACATAGTGCTTGTTTTATACCCTTCTTTGAGGGATAACCATTTGGCTGCCTAAACTGGTATGCTACTATAAAGAGGGTATTTGAAGGTAGTGTAGGTGTGGTAAATATTGAATAAATAAGTCTTCTGTTTTGAGATGCAATTGCAGGATTTAACAGTACTCTGAATGGTAAATGATGAGTGTTTGTTTCTGTTTCCGCTGTGAAATGTTAATCAGAAGCATGTAAATTCTGCCTAAGACCACCTTGTGACTTTCATCTGAAAGTCAAATTAGTTTTGCACGATCACCATGACCTTATAAAGGTGTTCATGTCTAACAGAAGTGCTATCAACCTGTGGCAGACCAGTTTGTATAAACCTGCACTGCCAAGCTGATAAAGATGACAGAAAGATTTGTCTTATGCACTTATTTAAATATAAGAATTATCACCTGTGAAGCACCTTGACCTTCATACAAATCTCCAAGGCTGAAGGTTTTATGTTCTGCTAATATTGACTCCTTTGGTGAAGCCAAAAAGGAAATTACAAAATGCAAATGTGTTTGTTATTCACAATAAGTAAGTGTTTATTTCTGTTCAGGAAATCCTTATTCCCCCTTCATGCTCTCTGATCTAATGCCAACCTTAATTCCTAAGCTAATGTATAATTTAACCCAGAATTGCTGCTTTCAGGTCATTTTCCAATTCCAGACATGAAAGTGGTTTAAACATACACTCTAGATGTGTTCTTGGAACATTGTAAGAGTGCACCTGCTCCTAAAATGGTCCTCCACACATGCAAACAAACAAACCAAAGCATCCGCTGGTATTAGGAAAAAGATTAGGCATCTTTACTTGTCTAGCTTTGGTGAACTTGTTTCCTACTGAAGCCTCATTCCTGTTCCTGATCTGGTCTTCTGCTATTTTGATGCTTTCTGAAATGTGTTTATGTTAATCACAGTTGTAAAGAATGGTTATTTCGATGACTTTAGCCTTTTTGGGAGATTGAGGCAAACTCTCATTAACAATGTGTTTTTACCTGAAGGATGCCCACTTTTTGGGACTTTCTGTGTAAACTCTAGAGGATGTTGTGAGATAAAGTCCAAGTGGCCAAATTATGGTACATGGTTGTGGTGAATAAATCCCTTAAGACTCAGTGATCTTGGCCTTGGATATGACAATGGCACTCGTGACCTGTGCCTTACTGTGAACGCCGTGGCTTTTTGCGGATTTGTAGCAACCGCTAGCCACAAGTGTCATGAATTTATTAGTTTAAAACATAGTGCTAATATAGAGTTCAATTACTGCAATGGAGATAATTGTATGCATCTATCAAGGATAGTACAGTTCAGACAGAGTTTAAAACTGGAAAGGAATCAAGAAAACGTTGCTTTAAGCATCCTCATTCACTCCAAAAACAATGCTACAGCAGTGTACAAAAAAGAACATTTTATTACAAAGAAAAAAGATGATGTCTACATCTTTAAAATAAATGCACACGCATAAGCATGCATATAACTAAATAAAACCAAAACTATCCCCATTTGCAACAGACATAATGTGTTACATTTAAAGATCCAGTTATCCATAAGGAAACCACATCTACACAGACAGACATGAAACTAGAGATCAAATACACTGCCTTATTTACTTACTTGTACTTATTATTAATTTTAGCTAGGAACTGAGTACCTTCTTATTTCTTAAATAATTGTGTGGGAAGACAACCCACTGGTTGGTTGTGGATGTTTCAGAAGGGTCAAATTATTGTCCTGCTTCAAGTAAAGAAAGCAACTTAGGAGATTGCTGGAATTACTGGGTGAAGAACTGCCAAACCTGGAAGCGTCATGGTGAACCACTTTACAGAAGATGGTGCTTGGATAAAAATCCTGACAGTCATTGGAGATCACTTAAATGCTTGGTGTAGTTGACTTAAAAAAAAATGACAGCAGAACTCATGGCTTTGTTCAACAGTGAAAGTAAAAGCATTATCACACACATACAGTGTGATAAGAACTCACAGGATTAAGACTTAACGGTTGTGTAGCCGTAAGAACCACTTGTAAGTGAGAATAATCAGGAAAGAACAAAAAAGCAGATTGTGAGGAAGCATGAACATTGGATCCTGGAACAATGCAAAAAAGATCAGGTGATCTGATGACTCTAGATTTTGCCTATTCCAGAACAATAAGCATGTCAGCTTAAGGAGGGAAGCGCAGGAAATAATGCACACCATGGCCACTCTACAAGCTGCACGAGGCAATGTTATGATCTGGGATTGCTTTAATTGGTCAGATCGGAGCTCAGAAAGGTTTTGTGGAGATATATATACGAACGTATAATAATTTATTTAATATAAATCAATTTGTGGTTCCCAGATGACATAGACATAACCATCAGGCTGAAAAAATTCTGGAAGAATGAGGAATTATTTTCTCATGTGCTGCCACCTCAGAATCCCAACCTTAAACCCAATGAAAGTCTTTGGGATGTGTTAGACGTGTTAAAAAGTGATCCAACTCTGGACGGAAATAAATGTTCTCAATTGTTGCATAGAGTTTAGCAGAATTGCAAAACAAATGAATATGAATAAAACCTAGAAGCTTTATTATCATAGATAATGACCACATACCGGATTATAGTAGCCTTAAATATTTGTCACACAAATGAAATTAATAAAACCAACAAGATTAAAACCTCACAATCAGCTATTCCATGAAACTAGCATGAAAACCCTTTTTCCCATTACTAGACTCTTATTTTGACATATACATCACCTGCTATAAGGAAAAAATAGATCAAAAAAGGTTCTAAACAGTTTTGACAAACTACCATGGGGGGGCTTTTTTGGCATTGATAAAGAAATAATGTACAGCAGGCTGGTCATGATTGTGAATTAAACCCCAAAACAGTTCTTGGGACCCTTATGAGCAGGAGGGTGGCTCTTTGATCACTCTGGAGGGGTTTATGTTGTGATCATGTATGGCTCATTATCCAGCTTATTACATGGCTTCTTACAAAAGAGATCAATAATCTGGCATAAAATATTGATGTAAAAATTATTATTTTTTTTTGGCTTTGAAATTTTTTTTCCAGTGGCATGTGCCATAACAACAGTCGTAAGTGTGTTATAAAGAAAGAGCAGACCACTGAATGTCATGACTAATCAATCAGTATTCAACTGAGCCATGTAATAACTGTCTTTAAAATGGTACTGTGACAATCATAGATTTTTACACAATGTAAAAAATTTTTTAACTTACAAAAGTTAGTGTCCAGGCTGCATTAAAATTTCAAGGTGTCTGTATTTTAAAGTTTTAGAATTTGAGTTGAACTTGTCTTCTCAAATTCAGTTAATTAAAATTAAAATGCAGCCCAGATAATAAAATTTAATTTGTATTTATTTTAACAGTGCAGAGATACTGTAGGACTAATCCATACTAAAGATTAATATATTGCATGTTTACAGAATGGCCTTTTGTATAGAACACTATAAAATTTCTAAATTTTATGGATCTCCTGAAAAATATCCCTTCAATAAACATGACCTAATGTCAGTCACTTATTGTTTACTCTACACTTTCCCAACAGCAGCTTAGCACTTCACTCACTTCCAGTAGAGCACACCTATACTTCAAGTTATTACAAAGAACAATAAGAAAATCAACAATACCATTGAAATATCTGTTATCCAGCTTGTTGGAAAATAATTTCCCTTGAAAATAAAACTAGCATGCTGAGAACTCCCAAACAGTAATAACAAAAATAAAGTATATTCAAGTTAAAGATAACACACTAAAGACTCCCAAAACAAACTAGATGACTTATAAATAATGAAAAAATAAGTTATCTTTTAAATGGGGACAATTATAAAATGGAGTCACTGAAACCCTGCTTCGTAGTATTAATACCAAATCTACATTCTTGATGCAATGAAACAGTTGGACATGATTTACATATGTATATATATATATAGAAAAAACATTAAAGGACCACAGATATTAATTTCTGCTGTGCATAATTGATCCAAAACACATTTGTATACCTGAGAATCTGGTATACGAGTTGTTCTGTTTGTCAGTTGTGCTGTCCCGGATGAGATAAACAGTGTAACATTATGTACCTTCAACATATACAGTATATGTACCTACACACCTCCTTCTTACATTAGCACATCTTTAGTTCTTCCAAATAATAATGTAAACATTCCATATAACAATGGTATCAGTTCATACAAATCTTTTGAACAAATTCTGCACTCCACAAAACACACACACACACACACACACAAGTACAGTACCACACCCAGTGTCTGCTTCCCAGACCACAGTGCATGTGTCTAATCAGGCATTTTATTCGCATTTACCCACATCACCACCATGTGACGGATGAGATTAATGTGACTCTGTGGCACATCATGTGACTCTTTGGCGCACAGCTGCTTCTTCTTTAGATGTTCTGACTTGGTCCTTATTCAGTAGAGGACAGGCTTCTGCAGAATCAACAAACACTGTTACTTTATCATGCTATATCATGTGGCGCAAACACACAGGAATATACACACATATACAAAAACAAGAACACAAGCATGTGATCAAATATACACAAATGCACAGACACAGAAACACACAAAAAAGGATAAGGCTCAAGAAAAATACAGGAATCAGGGTAAGAGTTGGTGGTTTGTACTGGAAATCAGGATTTCTCAGCGTGCATTTGAAATTTTACTGTGCAAAAAGTGCAGTTAAAATTTCAGAGAGGAAATTGGGCAGTGCAGGCAGTGATTCCTCAAGTCCATGTCAATGAAGGAAGCGAGGTGTATTTCATATACGTTTGTGTATCACGATGAGTAGTATGTCATCCTTAAGTGAAATTCTTACCAACTTGAAGCACAAACGCCACTCAAAACATCAAGCCCGGCTCATTAGTTCATTGTTATAGGAGTGCGGAAGCATTTCACAAATGTTTGTGCATTTGCAAATTGCGAATGTGTACATGCCGCACAGTAAGTCACAGCAGGTACTGTTCTATCCTACTGCACGTGCTTGACCATGTCACACTCCATTTGTTCACACCGAGAACAGTCCAGAAGCTTTTTGATCGCCCATTGCAGAAACTGGAACACAGCGTGATGTCAAATTCATCACTCACAAAGCCACCAAGACCTTAAAATCCAAGATGGCTGCTCTGTCCTTCATCAAAAAGAAAGCAGTGGCTTTATACTGTTTATTTGCACTTCTGTGTAAATCCTAGCTCATTAAATGAGTTATACATATAGCACTGTCCGACTTCTGTCCTTGAGTTTTTATGTGCAAAATACAGTGTAATGTGTTGTCATTACAAGTATTCCTAACAATGGCTGATTACCTGGCTAGAAATTGCTGGTATCTGTTTTCTTAATTCTATACAGGAATGTGGTTAACTCTGGTATTTAGGGCCATTTCCAGCACTAACTTCTGAGGTAAATGAAACGCGGTATGTTGTTCAAGGCAAAGAAGAATCAGGATAAACAGAACAGAAGAGAAACATCAGTGTGATTAACAAGTTATACATTAATTTCATATACATACAAGATGCAATCTCTATGGTCTAAATATGTAGGTGCGGCTTCACACTGCTGATGAAACACTTGGAATGTGTGAATGACAGCCACACCCACTAATTCTTTACCTTTGAGCTCTATGCAGTTTCCTCCAGTCTTCTCTATGCTCGTATCTGTCTGTGAGATCCTCTGCAGTCTCCCATCCACCACATCTGTTTTAACTTGACCCAGTGCCTGTAGCAGGACCAGGGAATCAAACTGCAAGTCTCCAGTCTTCTTCAGGAGCTCTAATACCTACATACTCACACAGAGAGAGAGAGAGAGAGAGAGAGAGAGAGAGACAGAGAGAGAGATTGATTACTGGATGAGGCAGGAATCTCAAGGGACCTTAAATGGACCTGTGATTTTGATTCACTGTGCCACAAATTTACTAGATTTTTTTTTCTTTTTTTCAACAATTTGATTAGTATAATAAAATTAGAGCTTTCATCGTACAGCGTACATGTACACAGGGGAACCCTGTGGTTTTGTTTGAAAATGTAAATATATAAGAAATATTTTCTGGGAAAGTAATATAGAGAACTAGAGGCATATAAAACTCACATCATGTAATGTGACATCATTGTAAATGACGTGAAATAAATATTAAAATAAAAATTTTAAATGTTCTCTAAATCTACAGTTTCTAAATGGTGCACTTTACATGTCGAGACTAAGATTGTGTGTTTGGTTACCTCATTTTTATTCCCTTCCATAAACAAGTCATTAAAATGAATGAATCTTGATATATAGGATACATGTATGGGGTTTGGGAGTTCCAACAAAAACTTTTCAAGTTAGGAAATAATACAGGCACTCTGCTTTTAGCCAGTGCCTAAAACTATATATTACTTTCTTGTTCCTTTATCTTTGTTTTTGCATATCAGTTTTGTATTATTTTCCCACATTTTTTGTATGGAATTCCTTTGCCTCCCCATAAATTTTTTTTTTAAAGTAAAATCATTTTTTCCCACCACACATGCACACACACTCACACAAAAAAGCCTATTAAAAAATTGCTTTTGTGCATCAATAAACAATCATTTGTGTGACAATCCATCACAAGAAAAACTTGCATAGATGAGCAAAACAACAGCATACACACCTTCAAGCATTTATAGCTTTTCAGTTCACTCAGATTCTCTTCCAGAAACAGTAGAAACATAGCGAGATCATCCCAGGCTCTGGGGCCAAACTCCATCACCCCAAGCGTAGGCAGGAGCTCATAAGGTTTGAGGAAACTAGTTGAGCTCCTTAGAGGTACCAGCATAGCATACACACATGTGGGGGCCAGCAGCAAGTACACGGCAAGGTTGATGTAACTGAGGAGCTGGAACACGCCCACAGCTACTAGCTTGCATTGCAGGGCTCCGGGCAAGGACGAATCATTAAACAGCACACCTGAGCGGATATTACACTGAAACTCATCTGTTACAGACAGTCGAATGTAGTAACACAGGTAGACACAGGCCAGGACCAGAGCCAAGAAAGTGAAGACTCGGCAGAACACGTATCGCAGCAGGAGAGTGCAGGAGAAACGTTTGGTCTTCAGATACTGTTCCACCAATGGGTACATAAAACAGCTGTCTGTCAGGTCTGGCATAGAGCTATAAAAGACACACATGTATCAGGCGACTGTCATGAAAGTGTCACTCAAATATCAAATGCATATCAGGTTTTGACTGGCATAAAATATCTACAAATTTTACTTGTCAATTCACTTCCTGGTAATCCTTCCGTTGGCAGAACGTTCTGATCAATTTCTCTAACACTCAAGACTTTCCTCTATCTAGGCAACCACACTGCTCAACCTGAACTTAGCCATTTTAGTGCACTGCAATGTAAAGTGTGTCCTGCTGTGTGGTACGTGTGGGACCTGTATGAAGACAGAGTGTGCACCTGTGTGAGTCAGATTGTGTAGAGCTGCTGTGGAGACACTTGGCCAGTTTGATGGCTCTGTTATAAGAGCGGTCCAGCTCATCCATGATGAAGTTCAGATCAGAAGAGAGACTCGGGGTCACTGAGAATCGCCAGAACAAAGCAGGGACGTACACCAACATGGCAACAAACAACAGGATGTAGGGGAAAAACTTCAGGCAAGAAGCAAAGAAGGAAGGGGAGAAGAAAAAAAAAAGAAAAGTAAAATGATTTCATTAATAAAAAATTTAATTTTTTTTTTAAAAAGCTTCTTAAGTTACAATGCACATCCTTCATAATTTTAGTATTTTATGGAACCAAACTAATAATTCGTTGCCGTGGGTGAGGTGGAATTTCTATATATTTTCTAACCATGGTAGAGCTCTGTGCACTCCGGGAAAAGATAAACGTTGATAATTGTGACAACCGTGCTGTCGCCTGCTCCAATTCACCTTGACAAACTGTGAGTGTCCATTGATTTTTCTTCTTCTTCTTTTTTTATTCAAGCATTATCCACACAAAGATTTTCTTGTTTCTGACTGGTGTAAAGGCATCCTATAAATCTTGGCATTGCATCGTTGCCATGGGATAACAGAATTTTTGCATTGTTGCCACGGGATTACATCACACAGTCACACAATAACGTGACTGCCTACTTTAAAAATATTTTAAATTAATAATAAAACATTTATAGAAATAGAATTATATTCAGAGAATTATTTGGTCTTAGATGGTGTTATCTACAACCCATTGACTGAATAACTCTCTATATAATATTTCACCTTGTTCAATAATTATTAATTATTAATCCCAAAGTAGTGGACCAATTACATGTAGTATATACTAATGTTTTTTCTCTACAATGTTTTAAATTAAACATTTATACAATGTTCATACACTGGAAAATATATCTATCATACTATATATTGTGGTGATGCTGTTGCAAATGATAAGGATTGTGATGTACTTTTTAACAAACAAGAAGTTGATGCGGTATAAAATATAAACTAAACATTCACTGGTACTGGACAATAATCTACTAATCAGATTTCCATTCTTTTTTTTCTAATCTTCACCTGTCCATTTCGGGTGACAGCCTCAGATTCCTGTACTTTGGCAAATAGTGAATGCCAGACATGTGTACTTCTCCTATAAAAACCACCAGCCTCTACTGATTTCCATCAATTGGGAAATTACCTTAACCAGAAAAAGCGTGTGAGAGAGTGAGAGAGAGAGAGACAGAGACAAGTGTTTGTGCTTGTTAATCAAATACCTTATGCATTGAGAGTGGAAGTCCCCCTGTGTCCTGTTTCTGTACATCTGCCCAGCAGTAAGCATCCACAAATGCAGCCTGTCGCCATGAGAAGTTAGTAGGAGCAAAACAGCTGATCTGAGTACCTAAAAAAGAAGAAACATGAGCTTAGGCTAATTTCAGCCACCCCACCCCCATCTCATCAACACAGTATCTGCTACAAATCACTTTCATAAAATATCACATCTATCTTTTTTTCCGCAGTGCTTGTTGTTTCTTCCTGTATTATACAACACCCCCAACCCCACTCTCCACCAGGGTTTTAAAACTGCTGTACAATTTGGGACTCATTTGCAATTCAAACATCAGAAACATTTGAATAAGAAATGCAGCAGGGACTCTGGAAGTAGCTCAAAGAATGGATATGTGAAATAATCACCTGAAGAGTAACATTCAGCAAGTCTAATAAAGCATATACTGAATGGCATTATAAAATTGCAGTTACTTCAGCTTATATTCGATAATAACATGGAACTCCAAAGTAAAACTCTCAAGGTAAAGTGGTACCAGAAGATAATTTTTAACACTATTCAAACTTTATAGTATATTTCTAATAAACAAAAATAAAAACAGATGTAACTGATGCACAGTCTGTACTTCAGACTGAGGATTATTATTATGGAATTGTGACTTAGTTTTCAAAATGAACATACTGGATGACTTTTAAGATAAAGATTAAGAGATCTTTATTGTCAACTGTTGCATGAACAATGAAAATCAGTTTAGCAGCAATTGTGGAAAAGTACACAAAAGAAAACTAAGGTACCTACATATGTGCATATACCTACATACGCATATATATATATATATACACATACCCGAGAATCATTATCTAAATATCCGTCCGAAGTCCAAACCCAGCCCGACCCGTCAGGTACCGCCAGGCTCGTGTCGGGTATCCACTAATTAGTAGTCATTGTACAGCTGCAGTGCATTCTGGGACCTTTCTCCCCCCATGTCTCTTCTAATTCTGTCCTCTTAAAATTCTCATTAATAAGATCTTAAATGTTGCAGAACTTTTTGAGTAGTAAAAGAAATCCCTTAGTTTGTTTTAGTGTAGTAGCTTCCAAACCTGGTATTCCTTTTTTTTGAGAATATATGTATTATAACTATATATAACATTATAACTATGCAAGCAATGTCTCCTGGTGATGTCTTCCTGGTACAAACACTCACTTTTCACATGAACAAAGATAGAGCATTCAGTAATTAAAAAATAAACACTACAAATATGTGATTCTGTGTATTATTTCAATGATGGTGTTTTATTTTGATATACTTTGTTATGGTATATTGACATAGACTTTTACAATATTAATGTAAGGTAAATAAGTAAGATTAACTCCTTGTTTTCACATTTATTAAATATTTGAAAGAATAATCTGTGTGAAAAACTTTATATCCAGACACTGTTGAGTAAAATATTGTAAATAAGCTGGGGGTTTGTTTCAAATGTATCTTTCCTGTCAGTGTTTCACCTCCTGACCTCACTGCACTTCACAGGGCAGCAGAGAGGTGCAGGTGGAAACCTGTAGGTAGTGAGTATGAGGTAAAGGCTTGTAAAAGTGAGGAACATACCGACTGAAACCTCCTGAGCGAAGGCCAGAGAGATGAGTAACAGCGGCAGACCGACTGCAATACACAGGACCAGCTTATCCAGAGCCAGATCCAGGCGCGCGCCCTTATACTTCCCATCAGAACTCGGCTCTTTCAGTAGGAAGTCTGTAAAAACATACTCTGTAGCTACATTTGCTATAGGCATGTTTACTCCCCGCTAGTCCAGAATGTTTCAATTAGGAGCAAGGTCCTTCACTGCGTAGTTAAAGTAGAAAATGAAACTAAGAAAAAAACACTTTATTGTAGTGTGAATCCCCGACACCCAACTATAGTTTTCTTCTTCTTCTTCTTCTTCTTCTTCTTTAAATGCCTGAACGCTATAAGTATCTCTACCGCCCCCTGCTGCACACTGTGGCATCAAGTAAACAGCCTCACTGAAGCCCCTCAGCGTTAAGCTAACTTTAGCTACCAAACACAAACCGAGCCACCGGTTACCCGAATATATATATATATATATATATATATATATATAAAAACATGTAATTATTTTACATACATTTACAGTGGTCATGCCAACAGTTCATGTTAGCTTCTTCACTATTAGACACATTGTTTAAAAGGGAGTGAAGGTGTGTTTTTGGTGGAAACAGTTATTTCCTCACAAGAGGCTTAATTTTCTTTTTCTTTCAGTGTGAGATGAAGCTACTTTACCAAAATGTGGATTCTTTCTAACTCTTCTTACTAATCTTTACAAGAGGTGTAGCACTGTACATATTTCCACTGATTGTCCATAACATTAAAAACATTATGACCACAGGCGAAGGGGGATAATTAACAGTTATGCACCTGAAGGCGAGGTGGATGTTGCTAAATAGTTCCCGAGCCTGATTGTTTATGATTGTTTTAGCGTATACTTCACGGGAGACTAAGCAAAAAATAAATAAATAAAAAATCATCATCATCATCATCATCATCATCACACTAAAATGAGATTTTTTTCCACCTTCTTAATACATTTTTTTTTCAATTATGACTAATGAGGCAAGCAGATGCAGAAGAGCTGAATAATGGTGTCTTTAAAGACTACCGTAATCGGTCATCCTTACAGCATAATTTGTGCATAATGTTTAAGAGACAGAGCTTATTTTAACCTAAATGACCATAAAAACCACTATACTGCTCAAGGCTGTGTGTCTGCTGTGCAGCGAGTAGATATCGCTATGTATGGGCTATAATTTGAGAAGGCATTTTAAGAAACCCCACTTGATTCTTCTTCTTATTACCAATATTAGTAAAATACTGTTCACTCATATGTTGTCATAGTTGCATTTAATACCATACTACACGTATGTTGTTTTTCTTGGGACAGTTGTGTGCACTTAAGTGGATGTTGTCTGTTAGTGAAACATTTTAAATGTCTTTGTTATGGCTCACCTGGATTGATTATTCAGTGTGGTGTATATTGCCATTTGAATGTAGAAATGCTTTGGCCTGTATATCTTGATATAATACAGTGAACTAATGTTATTATGCATTTAAAAAATACAATATATGCGTTTCAGTGTTGCTGTTGTACATTACTGTATCTGTAGCTGTCAATGTGATTATTCGTTTTTCAGGCCATATTTCTCAGGCCCCCTCATTTGGGATTGTTTTTATGACCCAGCCCTCGTTCCAAATTAGTTGAATAACCCTGCAATATATGGAAACAAACTGAAACAATATTTTTATAATTTACTTTTACATTTACTGCATTTGGCAGACGCCCTTATATAGAGCGTCACAGCAGTGCTTTAAAGTCACTATTAGTGAATACATTCTGATATTAGTTCACTAGGACACAGGCTAAGTATACCATCATCAGTCAAAACTAAGTGGGTAGGTTTTGTGTGTAGGTGTTGTCTGTGCCTGTAACATAATCCTAATCCAAGTACTTCCAAAAAAGGTAGGTTTTCAGCCATTGTTTGAAGACACCCAGTGACTCAGCCATCTGGACATCTAGAGGAAGTTCATTCCACCACCTCAGTGCCAGAACAGAAGGGTTTAGATGCATATTTGCCTTGTCCATTGATAGAAGGAGGGACCAGTCAACAGTATTAGAAGGAGAGAATGCAGTGCAGTGCGGAGTGTGATAAGAGCTTTGAGGTAATAGGGTGCACGTGAATCTACTGCGAGCAGCTACAGGAAGCCAATGGAGAGAGTGTAGAAGTGGGGAGGTGTGGGATTACTTGGGAAGGTTGACAAGCTGGCCACTGCATTCTGGATCAGTTACAGAGGTCGATTGGCACTCAAATGCATACTTGCCAGGTGTGAGTTGCAGTAATCTAGGACAAGTTGAGTGTCATCTGCATTACATATTTTACCCATTACAGAGACAGGTCAGTTGAGCTCTGCACACTCGAAGCTAATAGCACTGTGTAGCTAACAGAGCTTTTGTCCCTACTCTTTTAGTGTTTAGTACACACAACATAAGTAATCCGTACTTCATAAGGATGTGGTTTTCCATTTAGCCTATTACACTAATTTAAAGAAAAAACAAGTTAAAATGAAATTTGTATGGTTTTTTTTTTCCATTTTAAACTAGGACAATGATTATGCCAGTTGCTCGAAGTGAGCTAGCTACCGTTTTGATTCAAGTATTATCCATTTGGGAATGTCTAATATCACTGAGATAGTGAGGCAGACAGACTGTGCTGTTCCCGTTGTATATTCTAACACTGATTATCTTGTTACAGTGGCACCTGCCAAGAAGTGTGATGTATTACTCAAAAAGTGAACAATCAGTCCAAAGTTGATATGTTGGAAGCAGGAAAAATAAGCAAGTATAACAGCTGGTCTTGTTCAAGGAGTGTTCCTGGTATGCAGTTGTAAGTACCCACCACAGGTGGATCAAGGAAGGACAACCAGTGAAGTGGCAAGAGTGTGCCACAGCAGAGCAGTGATTCCACAGCAGAGCCACTGTAGCACAAAGTGCTAAACTGTTAATGCCAGCTATAGAAAGTTGTCAGAACACACAGTACACTGCAGCTTGCTGTAGTGCCTAGCCACAGACCAGTCAGATGGTGTTAATGTTATGGATGATCATTAGTGATCATAGTTCCTGAGGTAAAACAAAATAAAAATAATAATAATAAAAAAACAATAAGTAAGTAAATTAGTAAAAAAAATTAAATTATTTGGTTATCTATCTTTTCCCCACCTTTCTGTGGGGTCGAGATAAATAAGGTGGAGTAGGTAGGCTCAAGGGCCCAACAGGGTCAGCTATGGTGATGCACACTTGAACATTCGGTTCCCCTCACCTTGAGCCCCTATATGATATCACAGATCATAATATTTTGATATCAAAATCGGATCATCGTGCTTCGAGCATCGGATGCCATTCATGAACAAGTCACCTCTTTTAGGTGAGCCCAGAGGGACAGTGTCAGTGTGCATATATTAATTAATTACATTCAACTTTTTATTATATCAGAATCAGAATTGACTGGGATGGCGGTGAAGTGGTTAGCACATCCGCCTCACAGCAAGAAGGTCCTGGGTTCGAGTCCCCAGCTTGACGAGGGTGTTTCTGTGTGAAGTTTGCATGCTCTCCCTCTACTTGAGACGGTTTCCTCCAGGTAGTCTAGTTTCCTCCCACAGTCTAAATACAAGCACATCAGGCTAATTGTCTGCTCCAAATTGTCCCCTAGGGGTAACTGTGATGGTTGAGTGTGTTTCCCTGCGATGGTCTGACGAGCTGTTCGGGTCTTCGCCCAGTGTCGGCTGAGATAGGCTCCAGCACTTCGGCAAATGAGTGAGTGAGAATCAGTATTGTGTTTGGAGCCATAAATGGGAGTCGACTCTTATTGGAGAGCTGAGTGAAATGATCAGCAGTGACTCACTGAAAGGAGTCGTTTGAATGATCCCGCCTCCCATAATAATGAGCAGTCCGATTAGTCAGTACTTCATATGACGTTTTATATCTGCCAATTGGAGTTTTGAGGGCGTGGTGATGGTTTTGCGCGTGCGCATTTGTATGCTACGTAAGCCTTGTCGGTTGTTTTTAACTCGACGTGGCTTTACATTAAAATTGCCCAAGTGTCGTTGTAACGTTATTTTATCAATACCTTAGGTAAGTTTTGATATTTATTTTCAGTGTAACATAATTCTGTAAGTATATTTTAGTGAAATGTGTTTGAAATGAGAATCAATATTATGTCAAACTACAACATTGGTTAAGTAAATAGCATTAGCAACATTGCTAGCTCTAATAGGAGAACATCAGTTTGAGTTGTTTGGCTTTAGATATTGCACTCGGTATAGCATTCTACTGCCACATTTCAAATAACTTTTTCATGATAAATAGTGTCTACTTAACAGGAAAAATGGGGGATTTAGGATCTAGACTGCTTTTACTAGCCTATTTACAAGTCTGTACTTGTAGCTTAAACGGGTTTTTCCCTAGTAACTATAATAATGAGCAGTTTCTCATGTCTTTGTTGTTCTCGGTCTGGCTGTGTCTCTCTTTGTCTGTGCCCTTCATCACTTTATGTGTTTTGGAAAGAATGATTAAAATATTGATGTGTGCATATTTCCTTTTCTTCCTCAGCCAGAAACCCAACATGGATCAGGTTATGCAGTTTGTCGAGCCCGGCCGCCAGTTTATCAAGGACTCCATCAGACTTGTGAAAAGATGCACAAAACCAGACAGAAAAGGTCCGTTGGTCAGCGCTGACACACAAGATCATGGTTTATCTAGTCTGGTATTCATATATCTGTTGTATCCATGCAGTTCAACACCAAGAACTCAAATTTTCAGACACTGATTTAATTTCCAGGATCTTTGGTTCAATCATGAGCACCAAGTTTCTGTCGTTCCACATATTCTCTACTTTTATACTAAGGTTTCCTCCAGGTTTTTTTTTATTTTTCTCTCAAGAAAATTCACCATTTCACTTATTGCTCTTCCATTGTATCAGCAAAGCTGCATCCACACAGGAAGTGATGAGCGACACCCAAATCTTTTTGCTGCTGAAGTGTGTGCGAAATTGCCTATTTACACAGTATATAGGAGAACGTTATAGGGAATTTAATGTTTGGTGTCGTTCAGCAGTGTTTTTAAGCCGTGATTGGTAGTCTCTCAAGTGGTGTCGCCCATTTCATTTCATTTGAGGGAATTCTGCCTCTCGATCATTTCGCTGCTGTTCATTGACTTTGCATTGTCACGTGTCTCTCGCCGCTTCCTGTGTGGAAGTAGCTTCAGTCTTGGAGGACGAGGGGCAAATGCATAGCAGAAATATTAGGTAATAAATAAAGCAAAGAAGTTTCTTTTCTCAGTGTAGTAAACTGCTTTCTAGCTTTACATTTATTTACTATTCACTTGCAGTGTCAAGTAGTAGGATGAGGAGAACCCATCAGATTGCTAATGGATCACGTGTTTGTTAATCATGCATTTTCTTTTTCTATTTTTAGAATTTCAGAAGATTGCGATGGCCACAGCAATTGGGTTCGCCATCATGGGCTTTATCGGATTCTTTGTCAAACTCATCCACATCCCCATCAACAACATCATTGTGTAAGTTTTCATGTAATATGTCCATATTTAATATTAAATACATATATAATATTTTTCCATTAACATGCATGCTGTGTTTCATACATTTCATCTTTATTTGAAATGTTGTGCATTAGAAATAATCACTGCATTAGGTATTATGTTTCAGTGCTGAAGTTATATTGCTGGAAGGTACATTGTTTTACCAAAACTAGGTGGAAACCCGTTTATCATGCCCTGTATACTTACTGAGCATTCAGTTCCAGATTTAGTCCACCTTTTTATTACTGTTGTAATAACCTCCACTCTTTTGGAAGCCTTTCCATGAGATTGTGGCATGTAACTCTGGAAATTTGTATTCATTCACACATGAGCAGTTGAGAGGTTGGGTGAGGAGACCTGAGGTCCAGCGAGCACTCATTTATCACTTGTCTTGAGTGGGGTTGAGGTAATGACTCAGTCGTCAGGCTCAGACAGTAAAACTCCTTCTTTCCAACTCTCTTCATGGAGCATTGTTGTGAAGGAACAGGCTTTGGTTTCTTAGTTCCACTGAAGGGAAACTGTAATGCTTCACTGTAGAGAGACATCTTGTATGATTCCAATTTCTTGGCAGTAGTTTTGGGAAGAATCCAATATGGGCATTATGGTCAAGTCTCAAAATTTGTAACAATATACAGTGTACAAATAATAAAATTGGAAGGATGGATTCTATTTGATGTCTTTATATTTGCATGAAATGGATTGTCTAAGGCTTGCAGAACACGTAACAGAGGTGCTGATATTTTTATTTAAAACTATGTATACATTGAAAAATGTGAAAATCTTGTGTGACTGTCCAGTGAGCATGATTTTGCACTCCCCTTTTTCAGTGGTGGCTGAATCCTCAACATTCATAAACTTTGGACATTGGATCTGTGCAGGAAGATGGACTCGGACTGAATGTGTAAAACGTCTTTTTTTTTTTTTTTTTTTTTTGCTTGTTTGTTTATTTGAATAAATCAAATAAAAAATGACTTGTCTTTTATGTGGTTATTATAAGGCACATGTCTGTCCATTTCAAAATTATTTGTTTATTCTGTTTTAATACCCATAGTCCATAGAAGTGGTCTGTCTGTGCTGATGGTCACTGGGTTTTTCTGGTCTTTGGCATCGAGCTCTTCGTATGTGTTGGATGTGCTGACAAGCCTCCCAAACTCCAGCACCTGGTTATCTGTAAAATATGTTTTGAATTTAAATTAGCAACGCTTATTGCCATGCAGTGTTATTCTGCTTGGGAAGAAGCGCGCGCACACATACACACACACACACACACACACACACACACACACACCAGTGTGAAAATGCATTGGGTATTTTCATTTTCTTGGATAATGCTCTTGTTCTGAACATCTTAAAGGAAACTTGTAGAATAATTCCATCTGCGATCACTGGGGAAAAAAATCAGGAGCTGTTGCTTTATTTTACAACATCAGCTCCAGATTGTTTAATAAAACCTTTGAAATCGCATGTATTTTAGGTTTAATATTTGTCAGGAAGCCCTTCAAATGGCATGGCGAGTTGTTCACGGTGTACCCCACATTCGCCAAGAGTCAGCTGAGATGGGCACCAGTCCTGTGACCCTAATTAGGATTAATTGGCTTAGAAAATGAATGAATGAATTTATTACAAGAGTCTGAAAATTCAGAGGTAAGTCTGAAACCAGTTTCTAATACAGGAGCACTTTCTTAAGAGAGAAATTTATGCATTTTACATTGCTTGTAACATGACAAGTTGCCCTCAGAGATGAGGGAATGATTGTTTTTGTTGATTGTACTGACTACTATAACATGATCATGAGAAAAGAAAACCTGTTCTGTGGTCATTCAATATAATTCTATCCATAATTTGCTTGACAGATAAATGCATGTTCATTATAATAACAATAACATACTGCATAATGACCACAAAGTAATAAAATACACTGTAATATGAAGTATTTCCTTTGCCAGAACAAGAAACCTATATATTTTTGAAGCAACACGACAAGTGGATGGTTCGGGTCCTTCGAAGAAAAAAAAAATCGCACAACCGTTCAAGAGATCTGTAATTAACACAGATAAAAACCTCACAACTCCTATCAAGCCAATCATGTTCGAGCATTTTGTTCTTGCATAAAATATGCCCTGAAGGGATCATTGTTCTTCAGCCCTAAATTTACCTCACAAAAGTCTATTAATGTAAGAACATAAATTTATTTTATTCTTCACTAAACTTGATTAAATTGCCTTTTAATGCCGTGAAATTGTATCAAACTCAAAGGAGCCTTCCTCAAGTTTTTCATAATACTTTGCTTCATTTGTGGCCTTTTTTCTGACAAAACTGTTGTACCACAGTGGGTCGCATTCCTCAGGCACTTTCAGTCCACAAAATTTCTATAGGATTCGGGTGAATTGTCAAGCCGTTTTGTTTGTGTATATAGGATGTGTCATGTTGGAAGGCCCCGGTCACAACACAAGTTTAAACTTTCATGTGGACAAATTGTTTTGATTCACAAAAGTAGTAGAATGTATGAATGTCTTAACTGAAAATTTGTACAATGGTTTATTGAGTAGAACATTACTTTCACCAAATGATAGAGGGGCTGAGATAAAAATGGGACTGAATCATGATTTCATACCACATATCAAGCTTCATAGCAAACCCAAATAGAAAAAAATGAGCATTAAATCATCAATTGCAATTATTATTTACATGCTGTAAATGTTTTCAGCTGTCATGCCTGGCAGCAAGACAGTTTCTGTCCAGCTGCAGGTATAGGGCAACATTACACCTCCTGTAACCCGTGGTGGATCTCCCGCTGGAATCTGCTGCACAGACATCAGTGATGGGCAACATGACCTGTGGGTGTGAATTCCTTGTGAAGAATGAAGCTGTTGGTGGTGGCAATGTCCAGAGAATTATACCACAGGTTTGTACAGAGTAATATTGAATGAGCTTGTCGAATGTCTTTGCACTGTGTAACTGGTGTCGGACAGGGGATTGATACTGTTGTCCAGGAGCCATCTTATTGTTTCCACAGAATGTGTGAATTATGGAGGAGGCTGACACTTCCCCTGTGTCCGTCCATTTCACATAATTGATGGGCCAATCCGGGGTCCCTTGTATGAAGCCTGTATCTGTATTTTATTTTTATTTTTTTTGTGAGAGCATTCGTATCTGTCCGAGGGCAGTCCTTGCCGTTCTTCCTGTGAGTCCCACAGGAAGCAAACTCATGAAAAGTCCTGAAGAGCTTGGGGCTAGAATGAAAACTGTCCATATAAATGTGGAAACTTGGCTGTACAAAAAACTTTACAACATCATAGAAAAGACAAAGTCTGGAGGGGATGTTGCATTTGCTGGTGTAAATTTTAAAAGTCCATAATGTAGCCATTGTTTGAGGCAGCCAAGATAAACAGTTTGAATCCCCACTTGGTGGGTTTTGCTGACGTACTTGGGCATCTTTATAATAACCTTGTAGGCAACCATCCTTTCATTCACAACCAGGTCTCTATGGGAATGAAAATTGACTAATTTATTCTTGACTGTCTTCATCATGCTTTTAGCCAAAGAGGCTTTTGCACGTTTTATTGTTATTCGGGACATCATCATGATTGTACGAAGAGGCTTTTAGGGATCACCTAGGGGCTTCTTATCTTTGTCACCTTTTCACCCTGGATGAGTTTCCATCCCTACATCTATTTTCTGAAGTGTACCACTTCCTTTTGCAGCAAAACACTCTATAACATGATGCTGCCACCTTCACGCTTCACAGTTCTTTCAGATTAAAAGCCTCACTGTTTTCACTCGATATACAGTGCTTATCATTAAAGCCAAGCCATATCTTTGGTTGTTTTTTGAGTGCCATAAAAAGGCTAGTGAGCACCTGAAAGATTCAGTCTTTATTTACGTAAACTTGCGTGACAGCCCTTCAGGCCATGGTTATGTAGGACTGTCTTAGGGATGGATGTATATTGGTATCTGATGTCTTTAACACATGTACCATTTCCTTTGTTTGCACCTTTAGCTGTTTTTTTCCCTGAGGGCTTGGAAAAGTTGCTTGGATTTTCCCATAATATCAAGACTAAAAAGCTAATGGCTTTAAATGCAGCCACAGGTGCACTCCCTAATAAAGACAATTAATTATGATAATTAATTATCATGAAAAACATCAACAGATTCTAAAAGGCATTACATTTATTTTCCGGAACTTGCAAACTGGTTATGGAAGCATTCATCGTGATGTATGAAAACGAAGTCGGATGTTTTAAATGTAGCTTTGACACTAACACAGTCACCATGACTGACTTGTCAAAAGAAAAGTATGGTAACATAAAATGTGTGAGGTTTAAAATAAGTCACTCTGAGAGACAGTGCTGGAAGGTGAAGGATGGTAGAGTTACAGGTGAGGAAAACATGTCAGTCAGCATCACAGTTAAGAGTTAGAACTGCAGTCGAACTCGTGCTCAATTCAGTCACTTACAAACATTTCGTCAAAACAACAGACACTCTCCCAGAACTGTTTTTCAAGAAATAGGGATACAAATGTAGGCCTGCAACTAACGATTATTCTGATAATCAACTAAATTATCAATTAAATTTTAAATACAATTTTGTTGATCTAGACTAAATTTGATTGCAGGTCAATAACTAGAATGCAACACTGATATTTACATGAAAACAGACACAGCATGAATTTTTTATCAATCAAACAAGACACCAAAAAGTAATGCAAGGTGATGATCCACGTTTTAAGGGCTCTGCACACTTTGTCTTTTCCATATTTAAATTTTTTATAGTATTTTTAATCAGGATTAAAGAAAAATTAAATATCCACCACATTGCCTCACTATCTGAAGCAGTTAAATGCTAAATTCACTTTTGTGTGTGGAAAAGAATTTTTAGTGTGCAGAACAGTCTCCAAAAATTTGAGGTGGATGTATTCAATGCTTAACTGCACATAGTATGCAGCACCTGGACTCAGTGAATCAATTGATTCCGATTTTAAGAATCAGCTTGATGAGAATCAAAAATAGGATAGGGCCTTGATGATGACAAATAAGCGATATTCAAATTAGAATGTTTACTAAAAGTAAAATAGCGTTTTCTACAGTGAAATGAATGGCAAGCCTTCCAAACTCTCCTATTACACATGAACATTTGTATATTTTCCTCAGGTGTTTTTTACTTGCATTTTCGAAGTGGCAACGTAATAAAATCCTTTTGATAGTTTGCATTGGCCTGTTTGAAAAGACTGCCACTGTGAATCATTAAATACATTTTCTGTACTGCTTATTCCTAATTAGGGTCGAAGGGAGGCTGGCACCCATCTCATCCGACTCTGGGCGAGGGCAGTCATTTGATTCATATAAGGAAAAATAACAGCAAAAATAACAGTATACAGATATTAAACTAACAACTCAAATATAAACCAGTGAGTCTTCTAAATAAAATAAACTAGACACATCTACAGATAATAAGAGCTTAAGTTCAGATACATCAGACAAATATCGGATCATTTATAGGAATTAATTATATATACCGCCTATTTATTCATAAGCAAATTACATCCGTATTTACTAGCACATACCTGTGAATCACATGCAACTTTTTACAGTACAATATTTCCTCTTTTTTTCACAAAGTTTGTAGAAACAATAGTGCATTTTGATGTCTAAAGAGTAATACAATGTATGCAAACTAAGGCTAGAAAAAAAATAAACCCGGTTTCTCATCAGTGTTCGTACCTGGAAATTGGTGCCACATCTTTCTTTCTTTCTTTCTTTCACATTTAGTTATTTATTTATTTTTTGAACTATGCTCAAAACCTCAGAAACCACCTCAGACAAGGTAAAAACACACAATTTCGTGTTAGATGCTTGTGTTGTGATTCTAAGATTGGTTTATTGATTATTTTTTATTGGTGGTTTATTGGTGATTACCTTTGCTACTGCAAAGACACACCTGCTTCCTGACCTGAGTTGAGTTTTGAAGTGAAAAAACATTCATCATCAGTTTAATGTTGTCAAACAAGCTATAGTCATTTTGGCCAACCATCCAAACTGGACTATGAGACTAAATTCTTCCTATTTGTATTTCCATTAAAAGCTCCCCAAAACACGATCATACCTAAATGATGAATCCTCCTGATGACTTGCTTTAGGGACAGCCTTTAATATTTAGCCTGACGTTTCAGAGAAATAAAAAAGCAAGTTGTCCCATCCCTGCTTCCCTTATCGCGAATGAGAGACAGAATTGTTGAATGACTAGATGCTGTAGTGAACGTTTACTAAACAACCTCTTAATGCACCACCTACAACATCTGTGTGGCTTTTGACTTCATTGTCATCTCGCACACAATAAGCCTTTCAGCAGTTACACAATTCAAATCTCTGACAGGAACCTTGACCAGCACAGCTTAAGTATTCTCATTGTATTACTCAGAAATGAATGTGAAACATCAAAGGGCAACGCGACTGATGCTGCAGACGCCTTTATCTTTAGAGCTGACTACAGAAAGCAGACTTCTTGTGTTATAAATTGCTCTTAAAAAGGTCAAAGCAAAGTCTAATATGCTTTTAGCCCTGGTGTCTGATGCAAAATTCTAAAACATGCTATTTAAAAGCTTGGAAAGAATGTTTCACTGATATCTCTTCATTTTAAAGTCCCAATCAGCCAGTTCTGTCTGAGTAGCATTGACTTTTGAATGGTGCTATAATTATAACAGTTTCTGCTTTTCCCAACACTGATGGTGCACTTGATCTGATCATTTTTAATCAAATTTCAGCTCTCAGACCTCCAGGTATTTCATGTTAGGTACAAATTGCACCCTGTTAAATATTATTTCTATATTTAAAATTTCACATAAGAAATCAGTAGTGGTCTGCTTTTCACCATGAACACTGAGTATAAAAATTTGTAAAAACTATGAATTTGTTACAAGTAAAACAAAAATCAGATAAGCTCCTTTTTTAATAGTTTTACTGTGTGTGATTTTGTCAGAAGATGCTGATTTGCCTTTTGCACTTGCTTTACTTCGGAGAGATTTTTTTCAACCACCCTACAGATATCCGCCAAGTTTAAGGCAGGTGCCTACGACAATTCGGAAGTTACAGCCAATACAAGGATGGAGACGCACGGACAGTATGATAGACCACAACAATTTACACTAAGATTTTATTAGGGTCCCATATGTGGATGTGGAAGAGGACTAAAATGTGTGTGTGTATGTGTGTGTGTGTGTACCAGTGCTTATTCTTCTGATGGTGTAGTGAAATCGAACAATTTTGACTCTGTGGGGACATCTGGATGGTCCCCACATGGAAAGTATTTTTTTATTATGTCATTGGTTCCTTTTCATTATGTCAGCAGAAGGTCCCCACAAGGATAATGAGATGTGTGTGTGTGTGTGTGTGTAAAAGAGAGAGAGAGAGAGAGAGAGACACTCACCCAGGTTCCATCTGAGCCCTGAGGTGCTGGTAAGACAGGAACTGCCCACTGGGATCAAACCGCACCACTCGGCTTCCAAACCTGTGTTCACATGCAACTGGTGCTTCCTACCCTGAGAAAGAAACACACACACTTCATGTATTTTTTAACCAGCTGTGTCCCTGTAGGTCCACAGTCCAGCTCATTTAAGTGCTGAGACAAACACAGGGTTTATTGTTCAGTGATGTGTGGGAGACAGAAAACTGAACTGTGGTATATGCTGTAGTTAAGGTAAAACGTACAGTCAAGTTAAACATTAAAAGAGTGCATAAACCATATAATCACTGGTAATTCTTTCACTACAGCAAACTTCTTTAACTTTGTGCACATCTACAAGAAGCGTTAATCAAAGTCTAATTTAATCAGCAATGCAGTGTTGCCAACCTGAACATTCCTGCTGTTTAACACAACCTGAAGTGCAACTGTTCTTAGAATAACATTAAAGTTGAACTCTGCTGATCCCAATTAGCACAAAAGCTGAACATGCATACAGTCACACACATACACACACACACAAACACACACACACACACACACACAAAGATCCTGAGAAACTGTCAAGATATCCTATGGTTTAACTCTAATTACCACCTTTTATGCAAGACTTAAACTACAAAGATGATTCATCCTTGTCTGTGACCTGATAAAGAAGAAAAAAGTTTGATGATAAAAGTACAAGAAAAGTGGAAAAGAACAAAAAAGATGAAGCATGCCAACAAGTATACATAAATATCTACAAGTTCATTTTGTTATCATTTATTTATTTATTTATTTATTAGTATCAATGCATTTCTGATTTCCGAAAATAGTAATTAGGTTGAAAAAGTTATGATATAAAATGCTAGCATTTATTTTATAAATATGTCTCATATATATGATGTATTCAGGCAACATACAGATATACACACATACACGCACACACACCATTTCTTAGAATATTCTCATTTTATTATTATTTTTACCTTGGAAAATTATTCCTTTTTCTGATGATTAATCTTGTGCTAGTCCTGTATTATTACATCATTTTCCTTAATAATTGACAATTTTTTAAATATCTAATTTGTTTAAACTGGTTCTTTTTATAAGAGCTGCTGCTCCTTCGCATCAAAAGTTAGGGTTGAGGTAGTTTGGGCATCTGATAGGATTGCCTCCTGGTCACCCCCCCTTTAAACGTGTTCTATGTCAGCTGGGAGGAGGCCCTTGAAGAGTGTTGCTGAGAGAGGGATGACCCTCCTAGACCTGATGCCTCCATGACCCAACCTCGGATAAGCAGATGAAAATGGATGGATGGATGGTTCTCTTAATCCACTTTTAGGGCTTGTTCGAAAGTTATATTAAGGTCATATTTCTGCAGAAATAATGAACTTTCTAAATGGTTCACAAACTTTTAAAAACCAATGTATGAGAGGTGTTTTTTAGAAGCGTAATTCACCAACTTGGTGATGGCCAATTCCTACTTGGCTTGACTTGACTACATGACTTCATGTAGATCATGAATGCAATTCAGTTGTTATATACCATAAAGACTGGGTGACTTGTGGTAATCACTCTGACAGCAGTGAGAAATCCTCCCCAGCAGAAAAAAGGTTCTTGATAAACTCTCTAATGTTCTCCATTTTAGCCAGATCACTAAGCTATTAGTATGTTTCAAAGTTCCATGAGTTATTACCGCTCGAAGCAGACAGGCCAGAGAGGAACCCTGGATGACCACCACCGGGATCTCTGACATCTTCTGAATGTGAAAAAGTGTCTCCATCGTAGCCATGATCTGATCCAATCGCCCTCCTAAGCCTCCTAGTGTGACAATGGTGTCCACCTGCCAAAAATGAGAACTAGTGAGTCATTAAAGGGTGCTATCTTGTCAATCCAGAACTCCTGTCCTGTAGCGCATTAAGCACTGGTGTCCTTTTTATTACAAAGTTCTAGGTGTGTGACTGTGAGGAAGGAAAGGAGAGAAAATGATCAGCTTGGCAGAAGCACTGTGATTATTTCATCCCAGCCAACCCTTGTGACTGATGCTCTTGTGTTCCAATCTCTTTAAAAGCTTACCCCCAGAGCGAACTATTATGAGAGCCTGACACATAAATTATACGCATTACAGTGGTGGGGTAATTACGCTGACATTTAGGGAAATGACTCCATACATGAATTACAAATCATGAAGTGAGGCCTCTAGGTTTTGCTGCCACTGATTTTTGTTCTGACCTTCTTCAATGACGGCTACAACCTTAGAAATAAGCAGAGGCTTCTAAATATAACAATGGTATATTTTAATGAATAGAAATTTTGCCACATTTTGCACAATGACAGGATGATGGGATAGAGGAGAACCTTTGAAAATAGTTTTCCTGTTTCCCAGTCAGCAAAGTTGTCACCTTGTGAGTGTGACCTCATGCCTGTACTCTTTAATATCCTGTCCACACTACAGCATCAGAATCAGTTTTGAACCAATCTAAAGTGATCTCCGTGTCCACATCAGCCTCAGAACCAGCTCTGCCAAAACCCAAGGTGTTCCCGAGGTGGTTTTGTCAAGGTTCAATTCTGCAAAAGCGATAATATATTTTGCAGTGCAGATAGGAGAATAGAACCAAGAGGAGAATTTAGTGAGTATGCGTACCCTCAAAACATCCTCAAAACATGTCAAAAAGCAGCACGGTTTATTAATCTTTATTATTTAGGTGAATGGCATGCTAAATTACAAAGTTAAAAGTGCACTCACACCAGAGATATTTGCAACAAATTCATCATGCCAGGCAACGGAAAAGGATAAGAACAGCACTTCAGGTATGTCCTGACAGAGAGATGACCTACTGATCTGGTCAACTACACGTCAGGACATACCTGAAGTGCTTTAGGTTGCTAAGGTATGCCATCGTATACCTGTGTAAGTAGATATTATAAATTGTGATGGCCATATTTAGATCTCTATTAGATCCAATAAGCAATATGGTTTCTAGAGTAGATACATTACTGTTTATTAGTGTTTAGATTCAATGTTCAATTAGAGCAAAAGCCACATGTGGAACCATAGTTATATAAGTAACCTTTCATTGAACTTCGTGGAAATCCTCCCCTCCTTGAGGCTACAGTATGTATCAAAAAACATCTTTATTTTTATATGTAAACATCTTTATTTTTTCAGGACACCATAGAATATGGATTGTAATAAAGGAACATTATATGTAATTTGCCAAAGGTAGATAGTGACCATCATGCTCATCTGGGAATTTCCAAAAGTTGGCCATATTAAGTCTGTTGGGCTTTTACACCCGACCTTACTGGCTCATCAGGCTGGAGCCTATCCCTGGTTTGCGTGAAGCGACTAGGAGTTCAACTCCTCCTGGATGGGATGCTAGTCCATCGCAGGTTACCTTCCCAGTATTTTTTATTGGTACCCATTTATACTGCTGGGAGAAAAGAGGCACACTTTTGGTTAAGACCTTTCCCCAGGGTGTTAGCATGGTGTGGGTCTAACGGGGATTTCTAACTCACAACCTCTCCATCATGACCTTAGTATCCTAACCACTACATTACCAGCCTGCCCCACGAGAGGTGGCCATAGTACATGTCAAACCACCCCCCAACCTCTTTGCCACTGCTTACAACTACACCCTAAATAGATAATTTGTCTACTCTCATTCAGCACATAGCTCCACCTTGTCAGTTTGGTCAGTACAGATTACAATCCCGGCTCAAAAACTAAACTATAATATAATATAAACTATATTCCTTTCCATTTAGATTCAGAGCTATTCTGCATCATGAAGAACTAGTTAATGCACTTCTAGTGGAAAGCCATCAATCATTACCTGCTGCACAGAAAGTGTTTATGCCCATTGATCTGCATTTTGGAAAACAATGTCCCTCTTCCACATTCTTAAAATTAATAATAAGGCTGTAATAAGGATTGTTATAAGTAGTAATCCATGCATCAATTATCTGTACAGCTTAGCCATCCAGGTTGCAGGAGAAGCTGGAGCCAATCCCAGCTGGCTTCGGACAAGAGGTATAACTTGAACAGGTCGCTAGTCTCTTGCAGGGCTAAGACAAACAGCTTATGTTTACGCCAATGGGATAGAGTAGTCAGTTTACCATATGTGCATACATTTTTACTGTTGGAGGAAACTGTAGTACCTAGAGGAAACACACTCATGTATAGGGAGAACAAGCACACTCCACATAGAAAGGTCGGCCATGACATTCAAAGCCAGATTTGTTTGTGTGTCTTACACCATACTTGTTACTAGAACACCTACAGCAACAGTCCTCCCAAAAACAATCCCAGGAAATCCAACTGATTGAAGAGGGAACCGAGATGTTTTGATTTGTATTTGGTTTGGGCCTCACACAGTGAGCCAAACTCTTGTAATGCTAGAAAGAACACAGGAAAAAAACAAGAAACGTTGCACAAGTGTGTGTGTGTGTGTGTATACTGTATGTGTTAGGTCTGATACACTGGGGAAAACTTCGGAGTGAGAGTGTGATGGTCAGCAGGTCAACATCCTGTAGACATGCTGTCAAAGTCCAGGGTCTCACACACCCACAACTTGACAGCGTGAGCAGGATCTGAATTCACACTCGTGTTAATCTGACAGCAAAGACACAGAAAAGTGTGAGAAAAGCAGCGATGCATGCACATCCTTCTCCCCATGTATGAAAATTTCATCACGTTTATCTCGTGGTGCTGAAATATTTCATGTTCTTGAGCTATCTGATGTTCTGCAGGATGTAAGGCAATATAAGGTAGTGAATGATGTACACAGGCTCTATGTTTTTTCTCAGCATGCAGCAGGGATGAAGACGAACTTGCTTCCGCAGCCTGGTGAGATTCTGTAAGTGTGTTTAGAGGACTGTGGATGGAGAAGCTCAACTGGATAAGAGGGAGACATACCTGCACTTGTCTCTTCTTGATCTCCTCCAGCATGAGGGCCAAGCACTTAGTAAAGTCTGTTAGGTCCTGATCGGCGGTTTCAATCAGCCTGCACTTCTGAGACACAGCAGATTCAAGGAAGAGGGCGAGAGACAGACAGAGCAAGAGAGAAAGAGAGAGATAGACAGAAAGTGGAAGAGCTTCTTAAAGCCTTACTATTCTTATGGATATTATTAAAAGTGTGTAACAGTTTGTTAATAAAAGTAAAATGAGTTGAAAATCAATTTAATCTGAAAGTGTAATTCTGGATGCCGTTGTTTTGATCACAACAACTGGGTTACTGAGCATTTCATAAAGCTTATTAGTCTCCACAATTCCAAATCATGATCAATGTGCTTTTATGCT
>JAOUQZ010000025.1:2876231-2878731 GCA_028564935.1 Neosilurus hyrtlii | reverse complement strand
GAGAGACCTGCTTGATCTTGCCCCTCTTTGATTACACTTTCCTTGAGAAAGGGCAATTTAGTCAGGAGTCTTTTTTTTAAAAACCCTGTTTCAATCGCCACAACTAAATTCACAGGAGGCTTTGTTTACTCTTCAGACCAATACAATCACATCAAACTCGATTGGAGTCTGACGAGTTCCCCTTGGCAGCAGTGACTGCATACATTAAATATGAAGAAAAGAGACGTTGCAGTGGTTATGACAGCTCCTAGGAACTTCTATTGATGACAGAGGCATCACTGAATTACAACTCTGACAAGTACAAGTGATTTGATGGATGGTGGAGGACCACACAGTAAAAACATCTTTCTTTTAGCATTCTTTGAGATATCTTTTTGAACAACTGAATGCTTCAGAGCATACTCATCTGTCTGACACGTCATTAGATGTTTTTAATACGGCTTATGCTCTCTAATTGAAAAAGATGTACAAAGCACAATATTTTAAGTAATAACATGTGTTAAGTGACATAAATCCTTTATAATGTGGCAAGCTTCTCATGTTTTGCCTCCATTTGCAGATTTCGTAGATCATCCGATCAAAAGTCAACCAGAAAAATTAACCAAAATTCTAAACTTTTATTCTGTATAATCTACATTTTTAAAATATGATTTAAGATCCCCTGCGATGGCCTTGCGAGCTGTCCAAGGTGTTCTCTGTCCTAGCCCAGAGTCGGCTGAGATGAAAGTCAGCCTCCCCGAGACCCTAATAAGGATTAAGCTGTTCAGAAAATGAATGAATGAATAATTTAAGATCCCATAAAAATGAAGGGAGTTTCAAGTTTGAGTTACTCACAGCAGTACTTAGTTTCTCTGCAACATCAGTTGCCTTACAGCAGGGATTATTTTTAACAGTCCACTGGACAGTCCGAAGACACCTGTCAGAGAGCCCAGGTTGGCCAGAGCAGTTGATTCCTTGCCTTTCCTGGTGAATTGTACAATCACTCTGTTGACTGTGGCTAAAGGAATCGCAGGGTTTTGTGCAATCTGACACTGGCTAGGTCCACCTTTAAACTCGCAATACGCCCTCTTTAAAAATCAAACTAACTATTTTGCTCCTGGATTTCATTGCACAGCTAGTTGCTGTCAATAATTTATATACTGTAAAAGTTCCTGTCTATGTAAATGTAATGACTATAGTAATATTACTTTACTTTAGTACCATTTCTGTAAGCTCTCAAAAGTCTAGTAATAATAACATGAACAATATATACCTCACGCGAAAGGTAATAACATACTAGGACCAAGCACACACTCTAGACTGCGGAGAGACAAACACAGACACAATTTCCTGCGGAACAAAAGTCAGAACGCCATTGTGCACGTGAACGGTAATAACAGAATAATTAATTAATTTATTAATTTGTAAAGATTATCTCTGGTCATTCAAATTAAGATCTCAGGGCTTTATTATCTATTATCATTACTAGTTATTAGCAATGATAAAGAATTATATGCAATTATCTTCATTCTAAAGAAAGTTTTGGTGTTTTGGTCATGAAATGGATGGTCTTCAATTGTTTGCCTTGAGACCAGTTAAAAACTATGGCATAAAAAGGTATAAAAAGCATGATTAAAAATAACCGTAGTTTCCATATTACTAGAGGTATTGAGATGAATGAGGTATAAAAATTAAAAGTTAGTTTATGCTCTATTTTATATGGTCAATGAAGGGCTGGAAATGCATTATTTATTTGTGTAACAATACTAAATGGAGACTCCTTTGAAAATGGTAAATAAGAATTTCCTATGTGAAAACGTGACCACATCAACAATGACAGAAGTGGATTAATTCCGTTTGCATGAAGCATTTGCAACAATGTCCACTGAACTGTTACTATGAAAGAGATGATGTACAGTCAGCTAATCACCATGCTGGGGTCTTGAATCACCCAGAAGAGGATTATTCTTTAATGCAGTCTAGTTTGCCATAAATAAGGTGAGTTGAAAATAATCACTGAATCAATTCATCACGATTCGGACATGGACGATTCAGCACCGATGCAATACCAACATAATCAATTAACCCCAGCTAGACAATAAAGTCCTAAAATTCAAAATAATTTCCTGTCATTGATTAAAAACAAGCTCTACGATCAGCTGAAGAACGATGACCCGTGTTGAGGCGCTGTTTAAATCGCCAATCAGATGCAGCAGAGAGGCTTCATAGAGCAGTGCATGAGTGAGCACTCAGCTTTCTCTTTCATGGAAGCAGCACAGAAGAGCAACGTCAACCCACCAGCACCAGGGGATTTGAGTTGCCAAAAAACACCCACCTCTTTTTATTTTTATCAAGCGATCATTTTATTGTAGCATTTATAAAAATCTGCCATTAAAAAAAATCTGTGCATGTGAGAGAAACAAGTTTAGTACCTGTATTGGAAAGTGTGTGTGTGTGTGTGTGTGTGTGTGTGTGTGTGTGTGTGTGTGTGATGAGCAGACCAGTAGTGTTGGCACTGGGT
>JAOUQZ010000025.1:2860672-2876131 GCA_028564935.1 Neosilurus hyrtlii | reverse complement strand
TATATATAATTTTTATTTTTATTTTTTACCTCCAGCAAGGCAGTTTTGCCACGGTTTGTGTGTATATCCGTTAGTGGGATTAAGCAAAAAGTGATGTGCAGATTTTCATTACATTTCTACAAGTGGTGTGACTTTAAACAAAGAAGACTCCCATTAGATTTGGAGATCATTCATATCGTAAGATCATTTATTTATTTATTTTAAGATTTTTAAACATTACTTAATAGAACGATTTTTTGGAAGTGTGGTATTACAGCAGGCCCAGAAGGGGGACAAGGAAGACTTATTTTGATTTTGCAAATGATTCAGATCAAATTCTGAATTTTTTTAAAGCATTGTGAGGAAGATTTTTAGGTCTCATGGGGGATTGCTGGTCTTGGCAAAGTTACTTTTGATGGTATTGTTGTTATTATTGTTATTAGAGAAGAGATTTTGGAAGAGACGCATATGGACACAGGATAGGACACATGGGTACAAGACAGTAGCAATACCCACAAGAAAAAACAAAGCACCAATATATCCATAAAACACGTCACAAAATCATGGTTAGTGGCACAGTCCAAAATATTCCATACAACAGTGTCTTGATTGGTGATAAATTAATACCGACTTGGACCACTGACTGACACATGGTCCTCTCCTTTCCTGGATCAATGTCTGATATTTCCTCTTCCTCATCATTTTGCTGTCCATCAGTGCTCTTTTCACCTTCTGTTCTCTTGTTTATCTAATCCTCTCTCTCCAGTGTGTTGTTCAGGGTCTGAGCCACATGTCTTTCTCTCGCTCTCTCCTCCTGTGTAGCAAACAAACCAGAGACTACTGTTTGAATGTATTGCCTTGTCATTCAATTTTGAGTTCAGAGCTTAAAGATCTTAACTGTACTACAAGTAATAGCCATAAACAGAGGACTTGAAATGAAATTTATAATTTCATTGGTAGTTTAGGCTGCAAGCAATTGCAAAAATATATAAAAATAATCCATTTTTACAAGATATTAAACTATTTATGTATGCTGTCTGTCTGTGTGTCTGTCAGTCAGTCAGTCATTCAGTCCGTCAATTTAAATTAGCCCCAGTTCTCATATCTTTATGGTAAATGGATAGTTGAAATGTCTGCCCTGCCATGCACCACTGTTCTGACTCTAAATTATCTGAATACGACTGGATGTGATGTGAAACCCACAGTTTTAAAAGCACTCTGAATTTCCTTTTTTTACATGTTGATTGTACAAGTGGCTTAATTTAGCCTGAAATTTTTTCCATATTTTTTTTTTCATTCTAATGACTACTCAATATCTTCAGAGAGGTAATTAATGAATATATTAGTTGATACATGAATATGTAACTCAGAATGTTTTTTTCAGTTTAACTACACATGGCATTTCTTATTGTTTCTGAAATAGGAAAATAAAAGGACACGGCTGTCGCTCAAATTCTAATCACTGTTGTACTGTACATGTTTAACATGTTTAACTGGTTGTCTTAGTTTCAGCAAACTGGACCAGGCTGAAACCGAAAATCTGTTTGCATTTTTATTATCACGCATTCATAATTGCAGATTTTTGCTCGATAATGGAGTCTCGGCTATTGTTACCAAATTGTGCTCACCCATTCTGGGTTATGCCTTGATTAATTTGTTTACGTATATCCTGGGCGAATACTACCCTGAACATTGCAAGTTTGAATCCCGGTTGATACATGCAGTCATAGGAGCTAATTGGGCACGATATTATGGGAGGGAGGGATGGAAAGCATTTACCTCCCAGTCACTCAAATCAATCGCCAGCCAATAATAGGTGTCTATGTGCGCATGAATATAAGGGACGTTTAGCGATTTCCCTTTGAGTGTGTTTCACTGCCCCCGAATATACATGCACAAACAGTTTGCAAAGATGCAGGTGGTAGGAGGGGTGGGGGAGTGCTTGCATACTCTCCTCCCTGGTTGGTGGTTGATGTGTGATAGAGAACAGTGCTTGACTGGTGGGACTTGGCCATGGCTAAATTAAGGGAGAAAAATTGGACCAAAAAAATAAATAAATAAAGACGAAATCTTCTAATAAGTCGCCCCTTAAATTCATATACAGTTAATTCCATGGAGGAAAAAAGACGATTGACTGAATTTGCAAACCTATCCCCTGAGGCACCGGCAGAGAGAGTAAACACCTATGCCTCAGTCCACTTATCTATGCCCATTAAAGCTTTCGGACCTCTATAACCACACTTTTCCTGCTACAGAAGCTGGGTTGGTTCATAGTTTTTCATTGAACTATGGCTTGCTTTTTTTCATATGCTACATTTCTTGACTCTGCTACAGAGGCTTCTCTTTGTAATTCAGTACCATCAGATTAACTTTCTCCTAGTGAAAATGTTGTGACTGTTTAGTAATGCACAACATACTTGGCTCTGTAATAAAGTTATATTTCACAGGCAATAACAGCTATCTCAGGTTTTTTTTTCTTTTCTGCAAACTTCTCATGGTTTGTCTTTGACTCATCTTTAATTACAGGAACTTCACACTGGGAATATAAAAATGTTTTTCCTCAATATAATTTATTTTTTGAAACTCATTCTCTGTCATTACATATTTAGTTTCTAAAAACAGCAGGAACAGATGACCGCTCAAAATTCTTTAATTCATGTTGCAGTTTATGTAATGTCTCCGAATCTAAAACACAGTTTGATTGCGTTTAGGTGTAGATGATTGCTGAATTTCTATTTTGTCTTCTGTAAATGGAAATTCATATTAACAGTTTTATTGCAAACTTTAGGTTTTAATTACAGACTTTTAAATCAAAAAGCAATACATCAGCATCATTAGGTTGTTTTATATGTGTATTTAAAAATGGAAAGCAACAATCAATGCATCTAATTGCATTTCAGTAATTCACTGAAAGTAGCTATATTCAGTATGTCTGAGTCCATCAACCCCATCATCATGCCCCAAGCCCTCATGGGGAACCTCATATAAATCTTAAAGGTTTAGGCTTGAGAAGTTTCTTGTGCCAGATGTGACAGTGATGGAAAACATTACCAGAAAAAGATCTAGAAGGTCACCCTTGTATATGTAGTCCACCATCATTATTGTGAGACACACATCATCAGGGAATGTATGGAGAGCAACAATGACCTCCATCACCATTTCCTTTCCTCCTCATCATCTACAGTATGTCATCAATTTTTTTTCAAGATTAAGCTCTGTTTCTCAAGCCTTTCAGACTTGCTTGCTTCTGTCATTTAGGAGAAAATAAATATCCTCCATCTTTTAGAACTGGTTATGATGTTGCGAAGGGCAGTACTCATCAGGGAATAAAAAAACCTCATGATTGAAGAGCCCATCTAATGCAGACCGTTTCTTTATGGCCTCCTGTAGAAAGTACCTTGTTCTTCTGGTAGATATGCTCTGTGTCAATCTATAGACATTTTTCTATTTCTCTTGCTTTTCTCTTGCAGGAAGCAGCAGGCCGGTGGTGACTCAGTGGTTAAGGCTCTAAATTACTGATCAGAAAGTCCGGGGTTCAAACCCTGTACCACCTAACTGCCACCACCCTTAACCTTCAGCTGCTAAGTTGTATAATTAATATAAAATGTAGGTCAGTCTGGATAAGTGCATCCGCCAAATGCCATAATTGTAATATAATGTAATGCCCCTAAAGTCTACAAACTAGTTATTGACTCCTCCAAATTCTTAGCATTTGGGATTAAACAATAAGGCTTTGTTGATCTGGTTACATCAACCTGAAACGAACATACATACATGGCCATACAAGCCAACAGTTCACCCTGTACATCCATAGCTGAGGACACTGTGTGATGTCCCGCTGTAGGATTTAGGTTATGCCTGTCTATTTGTTCTGCTCTCTCCTTTCCCATGTGTGTTTCTGATTACAGGCTCCGCCCTGACTATCCCACCTGTTCCTCATTCCCGTCAGAGGATAAAAGGCCCGCTATTCCTTGTTCCCGTGCCAGATCCTCTTGTGCTGTCATAGAGAATAGTGCTTCTCGTAGCCGCACCGCGATCCAGCCAACATTTCATCGAGTTTCATGTACCACGTTAGCCTTGTTTCTAATAAAGGATCCCTGTTTGCACCTTATCTTGTCATGTCTGTCTGATCAGCCAAGTTCTGAAATCACAGGAACAACAAATCCAAGCCCATGAGACCCAGCTGTCTACCATAGCCACGGGAGTGCAGGAGCTCGCGGACCGCCAGGACCTGTTTCAACAGGATGTGTGCGTGCAGGTGAATCTGCTGAGCGTGAATCTGTGCCAGATAACCGTGAGTCTGGAGCAACTGCTTACACCTTCGCCAACCACGCCATCGCCCCCCCGCCAGTAAACCTCCAGTAACCCGTTTGCCTCGCCCCGCCCGAGAAGTTTTCGGGAGAATCCTGGAAGTGCCGCTCCTTCTTAGTTCAGTGCGAGCTGCACTTCCAGAATGATCCAGCCGCCTTCGCCTCAGAACAGGCTCAGGTGGCGTTCATGATTTCCCATCTGTCAGGCATAGTGGCGGCATGGGCAACAGCAGAATAGGCTCAAGGCGCAGCGGTATGTCAAAGTAGCCAGGTATTCAAGGAATCACTCACCCGCATGTTCGATCACTCCTTTCCGGCTTGCGAAGCTTCCAGGGCGCTGCTCGGACTGAGACAAGGTTCTCGGAGGGTGATTGATTATGCCATCGAGTTCCGCACTCTGGCCGCTGACAGCGGTTGGAATTCCCCGGCCATAAAGGACGCCTTCATCAGCGGGCTCAGCGAGGAGCTCAAAGACCACCTCGCCCCTCACGAAATTCCAGTCGAGTTTGAGGACCTAGTTGACCTGGCGATCCGTATTGATAACCAGCTTGAGGAAAGGGAGTCAGATTGGCGCCAAGCCGCTATGGGGACCTTCGCGCACAGAGAGTTTCGCCATGGGTCACCGGTGTTTTCGCCGCCTAGCGTGGAGCTAGCGCCCCCTTCCGTTCTGGAGGAGCCCATGCAGTTAGGATGCGCCAAGTTAAGCCAGGAGGAGCGCCAATGCCGCCAGAGGGTGGGTGCGTGCTATTACTGTGGGCTAGCCGGCCATCGAGCAGATTCCTGTCTGGGCCAAGATATCCGGTTCACTGGGTTTAAGGAGTGCACGGGTAAGCAGAGACACATGCACACATTTTTCCCCTCACACACTGACGGCTGTATCTCTGCTAATCAAGGGCAAAGCTATTTCCATCCAGGCATTCATCGATTCGGGGGCCGATGTAAACCTAATGGATTATTTTTTAGCCAGGAAGTTGGGGATCAAGGAAAAGCCGCTTGCCCAACCAGTCTCCGCCCATGCTTTGGATTACCAGTTGCTAAGCCGGGCCACCCACAGGACAGAGACCCTCCTCATGTCTATTGGCGGGGATCACACTGAGTCCAGCTCTTTCGACCTCCTAGATTGCCCTCATCACCCCCTCGTACTAGGGTTTTCTTGGCTGAGGGCTCACAACCCTCACATTATTTGGGAGACAGGGGTGATTAGGAGCTGGGACCCTGCCTGTAGACCGTCTTGTCTTGCCTCATCTCCTTCTGTTCACGGATCCCTGGAGGGTAGGACAAGCCCTGTATCGGAGTCGGGCTCCCTGAATGCCAAGTCCGACACCCCGTCCCGGCGGTACAGGTCGAGCTCTTCTTCCAATCATGAGGGGGTAGCATCAAAGGGGGGCAGGCCATGTAAATCCATAGTGATTAAGAAAGGATGCAAGAAGAAGAGGGACGAAGACGATAGTAGCTCTGAATCTGTTGCGGAATCAGATTTGAAGTCACAGTCCAAGTCAGGTATGGAAGAGGTAGACCCGATACGGCATCTGGCGCCACCCACCAGTCCCCCACCACCACCCAAGATGGCGGATGGTGCCCCAGCCTACCCAGTCAGGAGGCTTCTGGCGGTATGCAAGAGGGGTTGGGGGAGATGACTGGGAGGGCTATGGTATCGAGGTTTGCTCCTGGATACCAGCATGCTCCATCGCTGTCCGCTCTTTAATCCATGAGTTCTACAGACTGCATCTGGAGATACTGGGACCGTCGGGAGCCGGTCCTAAGGGGTCCTCTCCCGTGTGTGTTTCTGATTACAGGCTCCGTCCTGATTATCCCACCTGTTTCTTATTCCCATCGGATGATAAAAGACCCGCTATTCCTTGTTCCCGTGCCAGATCGTTTTGTGCCGTCATAGAGAATAGTGCTTCTCGTAGCCACACCGCGATCCAGCCGACATTTCATAGAGTTTCATGTACCACGTTAGCCTATCCTAATAAAGGGTCCCTGTTTGCACCTTATCTTACGTGTCTGTCCTGCATTTGGGTCTATCAGTTATTGGTGCCAGCATAACACACTTTCTTGGAGTCTTTCTTTTCCACAGCAAATTCCTTCATTGCAGACAATCCTTGCAGCATCTCTGACATCTCATACCCCACAGCCTTTGCTGATAATCCTCTCCTGCTTTCTTATCACCAATAAAGTTTTCACGGTGAGGTGCTTGACATCTTTTTGCATGAATGCTCAGGGTGACACAGATACAACAAATGGGTGGTATGGTGTCTTCAAAATAACAAAAAGGAACAAAGATAGCCCACTGTAACACAAACACAAAAAAGTATATATTCCAGGAATGACTGAAACAGAATCAGGCTGAAAGATTTGTCTCATCTTGTGTTAGTCCTATAATAGATTGACAAACTGCTTAGGGTATACCTTCTCTTGCCAAAAGTTACCTAGTATTGACTCCAATTATCTCTGTGACCCTGACAGATAAGCAGTATAAATAATGGATGGATAGATTGATAGGTGGATGGATGGATGGATCAGTTGGACCAAAAGTCTCTGATGTTTAGGTGTAACTAGGTATAGAAAACTATGGCCCAGAAAAAGTCTTCATTGCTAAAGTACATTTTTCATTTCAGTTTACATTTTTCTGGCTGTTAAGGGGCACCCACACAGGAACTGATGAGCGATTTGCAACCATGTAAAGTCTGTGAAAGTCGCAAAATAAGTGATGAGCCATGAAGTGAACTAAACTGAGCTGACCTTTCACGCAATGCGATTTCAGCAAAAACCAATCAGTGCTTAAAGATGCTGTTGATTGACAGATGCTGCCAGACTGTCCTTTCCACAAAACATTTTTCATAGGGAACAACAAACGCAAGTTTAATTGTTCTGCCTACATGAACATGTGAGAGCAGCTCATGATTTCCGTGTATAAATATCTTGTGTCCTCATTTCAGAAATGGTTGCCATTTTTTTGAGTGTATATTTATATACAATTAACTCTTCTTGGTTCATAAAGCACAGGGGTGTCCATTCTATATTTGCCACAAACTAATAATAATGATAATAAAAAGATATATAATATGGGATGAAATAAATTAAAATAATATGAATTAATGATAATAAACACTTTCATGGATCTACTGTAGGAAACAAGTTGCTGCTCACAGTTTCACTAGGAAAAAGTTATAAGCAGAAGTACAAGAGGGTTACCTAGGCAACGCAAGCCGGCAACACTTCAACGGCAAAGTGATTTGTTTGCCTCGCAAGGCAATCCCCATGTAGCTCAATGGTGAAACGATTCACTTGTCGCTTGTCACTTCCTATCTGGAGGCTGCATCCACTATGCACAATTCCTCCCTGGACCACCAGAGGTCCCCATCACTTACGTTTTTCATACTTATTTAGGTTTCTGCTTCACTCCCTTCTTTGATTGGGCCTTGATTGATTTTGTGACCCTCTAACCTTTTTTCACGCCTGTGTTCTGTCCTCAAATGGTGGAGAACTCTCAATGTCTTAATATTGCTACTATATGTTGTGGTTTTTTACTGTAAGTAGCTTCAGTTTTCCATGTTCCATTTTCTTTGCATTGCCTTGCCATAGTCTTGTCTCTTTTGTTAGTTGTCTGATTTTTGGGAATTTTTCTTTACTTGTATTTTTACTAAGTAATCGTACATTCATGTATCCATCTCCATTTCCACTTTATGCACTGCAATGCTACTAAATTCTTAATTCTGATTGGTCAGAAGGTATCGAACTTGCAAATGCATGGCATTGCTATGCAAGCCTTGTTGTCAAGGTGGCCATGCTTGGTGCACATGCTACCTGAGCTGTCTGTGGGTGGTTTCAGCTAGTTGTAATGCTGTTCGCCACTACCCATGCTTGTCTGTACCTGCAACATCCTGTAGCTTTCTACAATGCAGCAATATTTATCCATGACAACATTGCTTGAAGCTAGCTTTGTTTATGCCCTCAATGTAGCTGCCATTTCCACAAATACTAATCTTCAAACATTGGTTGTGACATCACATCACATTACAAGGCCGATTGATGAATTTTCTATATAATTATGCATCTTTACTCTTAAGATATGTTTATGGAAGTTTTCTTCACAAATTTTAACCCAATTGTGAATTTGTAAATCAACCACAAAACAATACATTATAGATGATCTCTTTACACATCGATAATAAAATGAGAGCCCACCAGATGTGTATATCAAATTGGTGCGACAGCTTTATTGGTTGCAGGTCTGGTATGGTCATTTATTATCTTATAAATTGCATGTGATCACACGCAACCATGACATTTAATCATTATTTTGATATATCTGGATGTTATTTTTTGTTAAGTGGGGAAATAAATGTAACTATCTTCAGTGGTGTCTAAACTCTGCCTGACTCCTTTCCTATTGATGGGAGGGCAGAATCGGTCAGCTTGTCAAGTAGGACTTGCCTACTGTGTGTGGTGATTTTGTGCTGGCGAGGTTACTTGTTGGCTCCAGAGTGCAGCACTTAAGCGAGAGGTGTAAAACCCAGGAGTCTCTGCATGTTTGCTGCTATTAACCCCCCCCCATGCATACACACACACACACACACACACACACACACACACACGCACACACACCGGCTGTAGTGTAATGGAGTCTAACTGTAAAACATACTTCTGCTGTTTTTCTGCTGTCTGTTTCTGGGTCATCTCGGTGTGTGGCATGTACTGCTGAAACAAAGCTGGAATTGTGTAGTTCTCATTAGGGTTGCCTTTTTAGCATTGTTTTAAGTTATGTCTGAAACATTTGGGTTAGCAACTCAGCCTTATGATATGCAAAGCACAATCACTCTATATTCCAAAAAAAGCAGTCTCTTATTCCTCTATAAACTGTGATAAAACCTTAAGTAAGCTATTACAGATTACCATTTATGAAAAAAGGTGATAAGCAGTATAAAGGATGGATAAGTAAATGGAGGGATGGATGGATGGATGTGGGGCCTTTAGATTGATCTGCAGCCATAGCCAAGAAACTGTGCACAGTGTTTCTCCAGCAATCATGGTCCCCCATGACATTGCCAAGCTTCTTAAGGTGGATCTCTTAATGGAGATGATACTTAATACTTACTACACTTAATGGTGAGGTGACCCCTAGTGGTAAGGTTTCAAAGGAGGAGTTTGGAAACCAGCTTCTTCAACAGTGGCCCATAAGCCATGCGTAATGATGCGTAGCCAGAATGGACCAGGAACCCAAGGAAAACAAGGTGGTCTCTGAACCTTACAGACAATTATGGGTGCCTAACTTAGTTCTCTGATGCTTTTCCTTTCATTTAGTCAAAAGAAATGTAAAAGTCCTTAGCTTTCAAGACTGTGGTAAAAAACATGTGACTGTTCAAAATTGCTGACACTGAAGACTCATCCCAAAAACTACTCATAAACATCATGACAACAGAGAGTATATGTTATACTCTAAATCCATTAATGAATTTATGTCAGAACTGAAGTGTTCAAAAACATAATTATTCTGTATTTGTAAATGTGAACAATAAGTTGCTCTTAGTTAAACTCTCAAGTAAATATTTGTATACAAGGAACCATCATCAACTTAAATGAACACCACATGCTACAAGCACAATCATGGTAGTATCTTTTAAAATGACTCAAATCTTCAGACAGCTTCTTCTGCTCTGCTAGCTCTTGTAGAATCTTGACTGACAGACCTTGGCTGGCTTCTCCCTACACTTTGTGTTGTGCAGATCAGACGGCACACAGTGTAGATTATTCTACAAGTATTGGTCCAAACGAAGTTAGCCAATAGTATATAGTGTTGCAACTGGCTGCACATCAAAACACTAAAACATTGGCTGATTCTGCAAGTCACTAATAAATACGAAGCGCTAACGCTAACTCCATAGGTGAATGTCATGTAAAGAAAATAACCAGCTGGGAAGCGCCTCAACACAAAAAAATTCAATTGCTCACAAAACTGAGAGTTCGGTCAGTTTAGGTTTTTTTTTCACATGCCAAAAAAAGTTCTGGGTTAGCACGATTTTGCCGGGTCGGTTGGGTTAGGGGAAACAGCATTTTTTTTTACGCCTGATGTGTTTTGTATGCTGTTTTTCTTGCCAATTACCTGACATGGCACAAACCAAACTAGACTGGTAATTACACACCACTCATAAAAGTTTCAGAACTTGTAACATTTTTCAAGGAAATGATGGGCCACTTTGCGTTCCTCTTGGCATGCAGTTTCTTAAAACACATCATGCAGAGTCAAGTTACTTATCCTCATTTGCCAAAAAACCCTGTAGTGCTGCGTTTTACAGTATATAACTCTCCATCTTCACATAACCCCATTTATCATGTGATGACAAAGCAGATCACACGTCCCACCACCATCGCTCTATCTGTGTCTTCTGTAGCTGACAGGCACAAGCAGCACTCAGGTGTGGTTCCCTGCTGACGAGGCTGTTTGATAAAACAGAGCTTAGATGACTCAGTGGGTTGAAATCTCAGATGCTGAAAAACGGTTGTTTATCTCCCAGATGTGCTACATGGACTGTAAAAAGAGCTGTTACGAGGCACACGATGATGTTTTCTTTAAAAGGGATTTTAAATCTACATTTGTCCTCAAAATAACGTTTGGGAGTTGACTCATTTTTTTCTTCTTTGTCATATGCTTGTGGTTACGAGAACAAGCTATGTTCCAGTTATTCATTATATTTTCATTCTGAGACAGCATTAGACAAAGGACAGTAAAAATTCCAATAAAAGCAAATTAACAGAAGGAACAACCAAAAAGGAAAAAAGCACAAAAATTGCATTAGTGTCAGTCTCGGTTATATGGAATTTTTATTGTTATATGTATGTATTTATTCATTTATTTTTGTTCTGTCAGCCAACTAGTGGAAGTAAAGGCTTTGAGAGATCTTCTTATGTATCATCTGGGTGAGACCGCTTTACTTTTGAAAAGTATACATGAATGGCACGAAGAGATAGGAGAAATGTAAATCATCCTGGGGTGGGGGGTGGGGGTGTTAAATGAATATAAGACCTAATCTAATCTTCAGCAGTGATTTTCAGGCTTTTGAGATACGTTGGCTTCCAAACGTGCTACTTCATACTGAGGGCTTACAGTGTGCTGGTCTCATCAAGATGGCTGCCATCTGGCTTCAAAACTGAATCAGTGTTGTGTGAAACAGTATTTTTTTGAGATCAGTGCTATGACATATGACAACCCTGAGAGCTTGGCCAGTTAGCTCTAATGGGCTCCTAGCAAACCCTTTTCTGCTGTGCCAGTTGGGAGCCCCAGTTTTTCAGTGTTAATTAAGTGTACAGAATGTAAACCAAACTACTGCAACCATGGAACCAGGACTTGCTAGTGTTCTGCGATATTTACCAGAAGAACTAACATTTATCCCGTACGTCAAGGCCATTCTTGTGAATGTGATATCTCAAGCACGTTTTGGATTTTCTTTAAACTTTGCACAAATTCCCACCTTGAATTAAGGATAAACTGATTAGATTTTGGAGGTTGAGGGTTAAGGCTACCGCATGGCTCAAATGGGCCATTTTTGTGAATGCAACATCTCATGAACACTTTGAGGGATTTTCTTAATTTTTTTTTGTCTATTCTGACTCATAGATGAACTGATTGGTTTTGAGGGGGTCATTAGTTAAAGGTCAAGGTAATTGCTGCTGCATGTTCTTAACTTGCTTTTGAATGCAGGTCCAAGGTCTTGGTTTGCAGGTTGTAGATCTTGGGGGAGTTTTTATAAATTTGGTCCAAACATCAACTTAGATTCAAGGCTTAATTGAATTGAATTGGCAGTCAAAGGTCATGGTCATTGAGGCTTCTTGTCCATTCCTTGCTTGAGAAGCTTTGTATACCACACTGAGGCATAAAATCACCAAGCAGTGGTTTGAGTCTAAATTTAAAATAATTTGTCTTGATTGGCAGATGCTTCAATTGTGAAAGGTTTTATTACGAATGGAGTAAAGACGTGCAAACAAATGTGTACTTCTGAAAGTTTTTCTACTGATATTTGATACATTCTAAATATTTCCAGAAATATTGATTTCACTCATTATCCATTTGCATTTTATATAATATTAGCTCCATTTCCACACTGAATTAATAATTATTTTGCTGTGATCACAATAAACAAACTGAATTATTAAGTGTTTGATTTTGTAGCATGTATAGCATTGTTGTAAAATGAGCAAATAAATGTTGTATGAACTGGGTGATGTATAAAATTTCTATAACTTCCCCATAAATCAGTCCAGATAGAAGCAGGCTCCAGTCCACAGGTTTATATACCATATGCTGTAGGCTTGCTTGATTTACAAAAATACCTTTATAGCCTTTCCAGAAAAAAGTCAATTTCAAAAATGCAAAGAGATGTTTTGCAGAATATTTGGCAGCTACACATTAATGCTTGAAATCTATTTTATTATTATAATTTTTTTGGTTTGTTTGTTGAGGCATTGGCAGTGGGGGAGCCCAGATGTCAGAGATTTCTGAGTTCACCGCTGTGTGATGTTGGCATGAATGCTGCAGGCATTAATCTGTCAGAGCCTGTTATATGATCCTAATAAAATGACTCCGCCTCTCATTGCACTCTCAGAGTGCACTTCTCCCACTCGCACTGGATAGAAGAGATGTGTTAGTGGTTATCTAGCTTCTGTTCCCAATTGAGTACAGAACAGAGATTGTTATAAAAGAGATATCATAATAATGGTCCTCAATTCCATATTTACACTCACTGGGTATGTTGATTTGTTTTTCCTCGGTACTGTTATAGTAGCAGGTCCAGGGCTTGTGATTTCATCCTTCTGTTTTTAACAGAGGTCCTGACATGTCTCAGTTGTTAAGATTCTGAAGAGGTTTCATGCATAAATATCAAACAGAGCACAGTGAAGCATTGAGAACTTATCTTGGCCATCAGTGAGAACACATTCAGTGTGACAAAGGTGCCAGAAAAATAAAAGGAATTATGTTAGGTATTCAAAGTTAATGGAACAATATGTCAGAAAAAGGCAGTGAACTTCCAGCGTGTTTAAGGAGACCTCGTTGTTGCCCTGGGTGCCAAAAAAAACCCCCAAAAAAACCCCAGAAAACTTTGCTGTGATTTTTTTCATCACAAACAAATGTCATGTACTTAAAAATTTAAAGGTAACACAGTCACCAGCACTACAAAGTTAAGAAATACCGTAAATGCATACTATAGACTATACATTCAATTATAAACAACTCCTTGGCAGTTTATACAGCAAACCTTAAACATTACAGAAACCAAATCTCTATCGTGCTGCAGATAATTTTGATCCTGTAAACTTATGTATAAGCATTTTAAATGCTTTGTGTGCAGTTTAAATAATTCATTAGTACATACTACACAGAAACAGTGCAATGTGGTTGTCTATATAGGGTTTTAAGAAAAAACATTTTTTTCTTAAATTTCAGAAAATTCATAAGAAAAGTCTATGTCAGGTTCATGGTCTGTTCTTAAACCTTGTATTGCAGCTGTGTTCATGGATTGGTGAATACCATTGTCTTTGTCAATTAAAAACGTGTGCCTGTTGCTCTAATTAGTAGAAGTGAATGCCCCTGAACCCCTATGGGCTTTTGTGCACATAAATATATTCAATACCATGAATAGTGGAGAAACAAAGAAGTGGTGTGACTCCAAATTAGAGGCCAAGAAAAAACGGCACAAACAGGTGATATGCTGGCAACTGCAACTGCTGTCTGATACTCACCTTCTCTGGTGTGTAAATCAGCTTACCACTGGTTGTATGTTTTATATTATGTATGATATGTATGTTGTTAAATTGATATACTGTATCGAAACACATGAAGCATGTTTTCATAATCTTTTACTGAAGCACAACATTATAAGAACAAAAGTCTTTATTGTTGTTGGAAGTTAAATTTACACAAAGACGCTTACCGGCATACCCACAGAACTGTTCTGTAAAGTATATGAATTTTGTGTTCCTCCTGGGAAAAGGGAGACGGGATTTCTGGGAGTTGCAGATGAGATGGACGTTAATTAAGTAGTTTAAGTTTTTAAGTATTACCAGTAGATTTATACCCTCCAGGTATCATGACAGATGCCTGTAATATACCCACCCTGTCTCCAAGCTCCCTAAGGAATGTCCCTGTGGCCAGAGAGCCCAGATTATGTTTGTGCAATATAAATATTTCCTTACCTGTGCTTAAAAAAAGGTAACATAATTAATAATTAATGTAAAAAAAGCATGATGACAATTCTTTCCACCTTTTCAGGATTAAAGAGAATACTTGATGCTAAATTTTATTTACATTACTACACACTAAACTAATAAATGCAACTGTAATTTTCTGTCTCTATGCTTGAAATTTTGAAAGAAGCACGTTTCTGGATTTGCAATTTAAGTCGGTGAGCTAACTTTTATTTTTACTTTCTTAAGCCTTTTTGCCTAAACACGCCTCTGGCATGGCGTCAGATTGTGCCTGTGTGTCTGGGAATAGTAATGATGCCAGATGAAAAGACTAATCAATAAGTCAAAGGGACCTGGTTATTCAATTTTGAAGTCTGCTGGGAGACGCAGTGAGTGACAGGGAGGATGTGCTCTTGGACCGGCAGGCATGTCCAGAGTAGGAGTGAAGGATTGGCCCTGAACAGTGTGTAATTGATTTTAAAGGTCTTTGGTTTAATTTCACTTGGCCTGCAGTCCTAACATGCACTAGATTATAACCGTATGGACGGTGTAGATGAGAGACTAGCGGCATTTGGGTAGTGCTGCTAAGGATGGGTGTGAATGAATAGTGTAGGTTTTGGTGGGTTTTAGTTCACTGTTCATGTATTCATGTATGTATGTATGTGGCAAACTATCTAGAAAAACTCATTATTTTTCACATTTATATTTACAGCTCAACAAGATCTGTACTACTGTAAATAATTTACATAAATTCTCATAAATTTAGACAAAAAATTATACAGCTAATAAATGATAGAACAATCAGTATATTCATGTAAGCTTAATATAAACAACTTTCTCATATAAAACACTCTGTGTTTAATTAAATTAAATAACTTTAATTTATAAATTACAAAATAATTATTTCTTTACCCTGTCTAGATTTTTTTTCAATCCTGTATATATATATATATATATATATATATATATATATATATATATATATATA
>JAOUQZ010000025.1:2838092-2860572 GCA_028564935.1 Neosilurus hyrtlii | reverse complement strand
TATATATATGGTATTTTAAATCCTGATATAAAAATGTGACCCATCTCATCAAATCAGGCATTGAGTCAGTACCAAAATCATTCGTGTAGCATGTCTGGTTGCTGGGATATAGCCAATTTTGTGCAGGCAGTTTAGGAGATTTCAAAATGGAATATTTTCAGATAAACAGGTTAGAACGTTAATAACCAAAAGACTTCAAAAACCACTATATATTAAAAATAAGACAATAAAATTATTAAAATATGTCGAAAGATATTTTCAATATTTTGCAGATTTCTACTATCAAAAACTATGAAAAAGTTGATGTACAAAACAAAACAAACAAGCAAACAAAAAAACTTTTATCAGATGCAGAAAGTGTGCATTTTTCATAACTGGTGAAACTAATCTTAAACTGACCAAACAAGTTTGAGTGGCTAATAAATGGGTGTAATAATTACATTTCTACTGTTTTCTCCAGATAACTGGCAATGATAAAAAGCAGAGTGGGCGTGGTCAGAAGTCATAAAGGCGGTGACGCCCATCTGAACCGAACATGGCAACAGCTAGTGTATGTCTTTGCAGGCTTATTTCTTACAACTGTTTCTTTTCTTCTTTGGGCTGCAGCCTTTTGCTTTCTCATAAAAACTGGCCTTCGCAACCTAATACCTGATATAATCACAGATGCAGTTTTTGGCAGCATTATATTAAAAACAGGCATGAATCTGTCTTGGAAACCACTGCATAGGCTCAGAAACCCTCCAGAAATATGAATACTGTATATATTTTAACATTTAATAAATAATAAAAAGTTAAGAATAATGTAATTATTATTTGCACACAAGAAACTTCATTTAATACAGTTTATAAACATCATGTTTTAAAGATGAAATCCTTGAAATGGTGGCATTGTCTATACATCCCCTTGGAAACGATTTCTGAAGGCTGCCATGGCTTGACTGGTCATGTCGGGTGGAAATTCAGATGTTTCCTACTGAATAGCAACCTTAAGGCTTCAAGAGTTTGCGGTTGATGAGTATACACTCGTGATTTAAGGTAGCCCCTCCCAAAAAATCACAAGGGGTGAGGCCAGGGGAACAGTTCGGCCACATAACATTGCCACCAGATCACCCAATCTAGAAACATTTCCCTCAGTGTGCCCAATGATCTTCAAGCTGTGTGTGCCGTAGCTCTTTCTCGCTGAAACCACACATCAAGCTCAAGGTGTTCAAATCGAGTTCAAATATGGGAGGTTTTCTGGGTCACCCTGTTTATATAACAAATGTTGAAACAAGCCATAATAAGTTAATGCAATAAAAGTAATTTACAGTGCTTGTAAGTTAACTATTTAGGCTAGTCTTCTAAAATGGACTAATTTGTCTATAAAAGCCATTGGACTGTCTTTGTAAAACATACCACACCCTTTGAATGGGCTTTGCTGCAGTTCATCCTTTTTTCTGTCCTTTATCTCGGTGAACTCTGACTCTTTTGCATAGGGTGTCTTTATCGAGATATACTGTATTAATCCAGCAAATTACACTCTGTTTTTAACCGCACTTCAGCAGTAAAGGTGGAAGAATGATGGAAGGTGGAGTGCTGATCACTCCTCTGCTGCCTATATAAGATAGCTGGTGTTGAATTTGGCAACACTGCTGGTTCACCTCAAAACTGTTATATTTTATAACATACACATCGCTGTTTTACTGGTGGGACTTTCCAAAGTAAAATATTTCCAAATAGCAGACATTACTAACCATTGCTAGCCTCTCACAACCGGAAGCCAGTTCTTCACTGCTATAAACAGAAGCTGTTTAGATCAGCACATTTTTTGCAATGCAGAACCAGATATCATTTCCAGAATTGAAAACAGTGGCTTAATTTTTGTGAAACTACTGTTTTATCATGTGGTATCGGATTAATGCATTGACTGGGGTACCAATATAACCAAAATAGTTTTGGAATTTTGGAATAAGGTTGTGTTTATGTCTAGTTTGTTGGTTTGTACACATTTAAGGCTAATACAGTACTTGAATAAAAGTAAAAACCCAATTTGTATCCAAACTTGCCATAATATGTGGTAGCTTATGCAAAATCAATTGTGATGGCTTTTTTCATTAAAAAGAATAATAAAAAAGGAATGAAGTCTTTTCTAGTGTACAGAAACATATGAAAAGCTCAAATCTCAGACATGGGTCTCTCATAATAAGCACCTTGACTGATTTAATAACACAGCTAAGCATGTCTAATTAATCAAAATGAAACACGCTGTTATGTTTTAATGACTCACGCAAATGTAGTTACAGCTATGAATTTTTAAAAGCTCTCAGTCCCTGCGTTTTGATTTCAGCAGCACTTTAAGCCGTGCTGAGCTGAGAGGTATTGTTTGGTCTGCCAGAGGCATTAGTGCAATATATCTGTGATTAATCCTCATCGTTCAGTGTTTTCCTCAGCAGGGGCTGATGTAGGAGTCATATCTGACCCCTTGGTACTGCAATTTATGACCCATGAGCTGTTGCATTGCAAAGTTGCCTGCATTGTATTTCCCCTCTGTCTCACTACTTATTAATGGCATCCAAACTGTTTTTATGAGCAGTGAAATGGATCTTGTGTGGCCATTTTGAGACACACAGTCATAGGCAAGGAGGCGATTACAGTGTGGTGTTAGTACATGGAACTGTGCGTGTATGTGGAACGGGAGTATCAGGCAATTTCTCTTACTACATTTTATTCACTGAGGAAAGTCGAACTCTAGATTGATTCTAGTATAAGATAAATCAGGGTGGTGCTAGAGCTGGGAACAGGGCAATAACCCAACTTATATCTGTTCTAAGTGATGAATGGAGTATTATGTCCTTTTGGTAATTTTCAGGAACAGCAGAAAATCACACTGGGACCCATTCTTGTCCATCAAGGACAAGTGTGAAGCTTCCAGAATCATGACTGGCAAATTCTTGGCTGATAGGTGGAACCCAAAATGATCTCCAGGTTTTGTAGCCAGTCTACCTGAAGGTTTGACGTGCTGTGCATTTTGAAATGTGTTTCTGCTTATCATGGTTGTAAAATAGTGCTTGTACTGTATGAATTACCATATTCTTCATGTCAGCTTGAACCAGTTTTATCATTCTGAATATATGAGCCATTATAGAGAGTGTGTGGTGGGCCATTTCTGCTGATTCTAATGTATGAGTGTGTGTTTAATCGGGGAATAAAATGTGTGACTCTGAATGCGCCTTCTGGTGCATGGCTTTGATTCATGTCATATGCTTTCTTTTTTATGTTTTTATTTTTTAATTTTTAATTTTTTATTTTTTTAAGAAATACTGCTACTTTAAGCAGTTAATGTTAATTCAGTTTTTGTTGTTTATTTCCACCATCACTACTCTTGTCATAAGTTTTGAATATTTATCAGTTTGTATCATATGCTGCCCTCACTTATTTACTCAATTCTAGAGAGCCTCAGATTAATCAGCAGCACCCTCAATCCACTTGTATACACAAGAGAACATCTGGTCTCACTCCAAAGCTGAGCTGGAGCCTTTGACACTGAACTGCCAAGTGACTGTTTGAACCTGATAAGACACATGCAGCGAAGAGTGGAATAAACAGAACAGTCAGTGGTAAAAAAATGTTGTTGTTTTTTTTTTTTTCCAACACAGAGTCTTTAAAAAGGAACAATCTTGAGGATTTTATTTTGGTGACCCAGCAGTCTGTATTTATTCACTTTGAAAGAGAGGATGATGAAAGAACCACTGTTTACAGCTGTGATGATATAAGTGATAAGGGAGAGGAAACTTGTTTCACAGAGGGTTATGTGTATTTAGGTAATGTACAATGGTAATTCATATACAGGTTGAAGTTTACTTAACATTCAGTGAAGGAAGCTTCGAGAAGTAGGAAAGAAAGCGAAGCTGGTGATGAAAATGCAATATCAATTATAAATCAGTTGTCTTTTGGATATCCCACAATGCAAAATGCAACTATAAATGAATAAACATGCAAAATGTGTTATATAATGTATCATAACTGAATTAAAAATGATAAGCATTGAGAAGATTTTCCTGTAGAAGGGAAAGAAAAAATAATGAAATTTGCTGCTATTGAAACATGATTAACTTTAGGTTAAGGTTAGGTTGAGGTTCTGGTAACAGTAAGTCTGCTTCACTTTGTCCCTCATCACACACCCCTACCTTTGATTGAAATGTAAGTAGATTTATGGGTTTGCCAATTTACACCTTCATCATTTCTGAAATGCACTGTTCAGAATTTGAGAATGCAACAGCAGGCTCATGCTCTGCAAAAACTACTGGCATGACCGAAGTGACGGTTAATAATCACCATGGTAACAGGATATAAATAAAAAAAAATTGACAACAACAAAATTTAAAACTCATAAAGATATGTTGGGATGCCTGTGCCAGGGACATTTTAAGAGCAGGGAGTAAGCTAAAACATGTTTGCATACATTTTTATTTCATTTCACTTTTAGTGCCACCACAACAAGTCACAATTATAAAAGTCCTTAAACACAGTGTTTTAGGGACAAAATAGGATGCAATTATTTTTGTGTGTGTGCAGATTTCTGTTATGTTTTAGAAATGCACAACAATAGAACTGAAGTGTCAAAAATGATACTGTCATATTTTTACAGACATAATACATGTTTATGTGGCATTCCAGATGACGATAAACTTACAAACATCTGAGTGGGAATTTCCGACATCTGAAAAATATATGTTTCAAAAATCACCTCAGAAAATAAAATAAATGACCACAGTAACATCTTCATGCTTTTCTGTTGTCTTTCAGTCCAACTGCACAAATGATAATTTTTATGTAACAGTACTAGCGGGGCTCCTGAGCAGAGCCCCAGAGGCATGGAATATGACTTTGATGATTGTCTTGTGTCCATACCCCATTACTGACTTGATGCTGATTTGCTGTTATGTATAGCTCACTCACGATTGGCTGTTATGCATAACTCACGCAATAATGAAACTGAAAACCAAAAATACAGGATCCTGCACCAACACTCATACTCGCACAATAAGAAAACTAAAACACCATAAGATAATCTCCTACACCACCGCTAACACTCACACAGAATATAAAAAAAGAAAAGAAATCACACAATCTAACTAAGGTAGGCAGACGAACATTCATTTAGCAAAACAACACGGAACATGAACCCATAAACAGATAATTGAACTAACAAGACAGATGATGCAAATGAATGTGGAAATCATGTGGAGAAAAACAAAATGTTTCCTTCTTTTGATTAACACCAAATTCAGGAAAGACATGGGAGATTTATTTATTTATTTCCTCCATGAAGGAGCCATACTACTCAAGACACCTATCAGTAGAGATATCTATTGAGAGCATAAGTGTTCCATTATGTCATCTGAAGCTCATTCAAGGATTTAGTATATACTGTACTATATGGAACACAAGAAAAGCTAATTAAAACTAGGCTGTAATAGTTTGTTTCCATTTTTTAAAAGGGACAATGCCCATGTAAGCTCTGTTAGGACATCTTTATGACATCAAGCTCCTTCAGGGTTTGAATTCAACCTATGTAGATGTCAGATGTGCAACTTACAAACAATTATGGTTTATATTATCCTTAAGATAATTGGAAACTCTAGTATTCTAGGATTAATATCTACAGCAATACTTTACAAATTTATTATTCCCAGTTTTTTTTTTGTACATGTAAACAATTAATTACATAGCAAAACTGAAAAACATGCATGCCATCCCTTTAACACTGTATGTAATCATGCTTTATGACTTGAATAAAATGGAACACCTTTAGTCATTAGAGGTGAAATGAGACACAGCCTTCTTTGTTATGGAAAGGCACATAATTGATGTGTGTTGCCAGAGAAATGCGAGTTTAATTCCTATGAGGTAATGAGCTATAAATCAGAGGTGAGGGAGTGTCAGGGTTTTATCTGCTCTCTTGCTTTCCCAGCTTTCTCCATCTCTTCTCTGCACTCTTCATCGCTCTTCCAGGCTCTCACTCCCTCCCACCTCCCTATTTTACACTATTATCACTTCTATCTATTCATATTCATACAAATAGGGAAGAAGGACACACACATGCACACAAGCGACTCTCTCAGATGATTATCCTCTCCTTACTGACCCACAACAGGTGCACAGTCTCAGGAGTCAGGAACTGGGGCAGGAAACTGATTACATGTTTAAACTGTCAACCTAAAGCTATTTATCATCTCTTACTGATCATATCTGTGATAGCCCAGATGTAAGAAAAAAAGATGACACACATTTCACAAATCAACCATACATGCATTCTTCATGGACCACAATGCACCTGTCCTTGTCCTTTTTTTTTTTTTGCCTCTATTATTTAGCGACTGAGTGGCTGAAGATATTTCTTTCATAATTCTGCAAATGAAATTTTATTCACTTTTCTAGAAAATTATCACACGCCAGTTTTATGCCCTTTGTCAGATACATGTTTTTAATTCCACATATTCCATGCAAAAGTCCTGCTATTTTTCCTTAAAAATTACTGTGAAGGTGCTCACTCTGATTTTGAGTTTTTGGTTACTCATATTGTCTGCTGAGGTCACAATTATGAAAGCTGTGCACTGCTAAACCAGATAGGAACCTTGTTATAGCTCATTTGTTGAGAGGTTTATCAAGAGATAATTATGTTTTTAAACCATTAAAAAAACCCAATAAAATTAAAAACTATTATAACAGGAACACTCAGAGAATGTAAACTTCTTTGCAAAACCCAGCAATTCCCCATATGCAGCAAAATGCCAAATGTCCTATCTCACAATGTTAAATAATCCATTAAAAATTCTGGGATGCAGAAATGATCCGGATCATGTTCACTATATACTGGAGTCTTCCTTGTCCAAAGCCTCACCTCTAGTAGAAATTTCATGAAAATTCACATTAAATATTTGTATAATCCTGCTAAGAAACAACACATGACCAAGTGTAAAACATACCCTTCTTGACAGTGTTAATAAATGCTAATCATTTATTATGAGTAACATTGATAAATATAGTAATGACATTATGGGAAAAAGTTTTGTTATAAGAAAAGCGATTGCATTATTCAGAGAAAAAAATTGCATACTGAAAAAATGTTGCTAGATAAAAATGTTATATTTTAGATTTTCTTATAATGGCCTGGCGAGCTGTCCAGGGTGTACCCTGCCCTCGCCCAGAGTCGGCTGAGATGGGCGCCAGCCTCCCCGCGACCCTAAGTAGGAATAAGCGGTTCAGAAGATGGATGGATGGATGAAAGATTCTGAAATTCTACAGTTTATTGTCACTGTGAGCTAACGTCATATATGAGAAACCTTTTTAATGTATTTGTACTAATCTGAATAATGTCAATGTTGCTCAGAAACATTAGCCTCTTATATTTAAATCCAAGCATGAAGTGACACAAATACTTTATCATCTTAATTTTAATTATTAAAGTCTTAATCTCATTTCAGTGACATTAAAATCTTATTGTGCTTTAAAGGTAGGGCATGTAATATTGGAGAAACCATCAGGCATAAACTAGATTTTGAAAGTATACCTCCCTCTTCCATCAAGCCTCCCTCCAATGTGACTCCTACAAAACACATTACGGACTACTCCTTTAAGATTAGAGATTTCATAAAAAAATTTCCATCCATCCATTCATCCATCCATCCATCTATCTGTCCATTCATCTGGTAAACTAGGTTACAGTAGCTGCTGTTTAAGCAGACATGTCCTGCCTCTCATTCTAAGCAAGCACCTCCAGCTTGTTCTGGGTCTGCCCCTGGGTCGCCTCCTGATCACACATGCCTGTAATACCTCCCCTAGAAGGCATTTAGAAGGCTTCCTAGACAGATGCTTGGACCACCTCAGGTTCCTTTCATTGCAAGGGAGCTGCATCTCTACTCTGACCTTGTTCCAAATGTCTGACTTCCTCACCCTGTCTCTGAAGCGGCTTCCACACAGAAAGTGATGAGCATCAAGTAATTCAGTTGACATTCAAGTTGTTTCGTGACACAAGTGAATCACTCAGCAAATCGCTCGTGGCCAGCTCTGGTTGCCTAGGTAACCATCTCACGTTTTTCCGCTTCCAAATGCTTCCGAGTGAAAGTGTGAGCAGTATCTGGCTAGTTTCCTACATGAAGTGTAGATCCATGAGCAGTATCTAGCTAGTTCACTAATGAAAAGCAATATATATTTTTTTTATATATTATTTAATCGTGATAAATAGCTTATTCATTCAATAATTTTCTAAGCCGCTTAATCCTAATTAGAGTTGCGGGGATGCTGGTGCCCATCTCAGCCGACTCTGGGCGAGCCAATTAGTCAACTGTGCATGTTTTTGATTTCTGGGGGAGAAACCGGAGTACCCGGTGGAAACCCATGCTAGCACGGGGAGAAAATGCAAACTCCCATCAGAAATGCCCGAGCTGGGAATTGAACCCTGGCCTTCTTGCGGTGAGGTGGACGTGCTAACCACTACGCCACCGTGCCACCCAAAATAGCTTATTATTATCAATATTATTACTGCACAGCGAGTATTGAATGCACATTTTTGTGCAACATGAACTGGGAACATATCTACATATAAATTCACGAAAAATGCCAACCATCCCATAAACATGAACCCAAGCATCTTGTTTTTCCTTATTATCCTTGTAAAATATCTGTGTGCAGTTGTAAAGCACACAACAGTAATGAACTGCTATTCCATGTTAATGTAGATGAAATCATTAAACTTGTGCTGATTGTTTCCCTACGGAACATGTCGAGGAAGTACGTGTTTGGAGGTATCTGTCAATCAGCTGTATCTTTAAACTCTGATTGGTTATCGAATGAAGGACATTACATAAAAGTTCAACTTAGCTGAACTCCTTACCCACCCTTTTCGCATCACTTGAGAAAATTTCACCTCTCATCACTCATTTTGCTGGCGTTTATTGACTTTGTATGTTCACTTGTCACTCAACACTAGGACACCCTTCAGAAGAAAGCTAATTTCTGCAGGTTATATTCATTATCTTGTTCTTTTCGTCTCTATCAACATCTCAGGCAAGAGTTGAGGCTAAGAATGTAGATCAACCAGTAAATTGACAGTTTTGCTTTTTGGCCCTGCTCTCTCTTCACCAAGACAAACAGGTACAGAGTCTGTATCACTAAAGCTGCTACAATGATCTGCCTGTCATCCTCCCATTCCATTCTTCCCCTGCTCCTTAACAAGACCTCGAGACACTTGAACTCAAGTATAGATACCTGCTCAAGGAAGGCAAATTCATGTACAAAAAACAATGATGTACTCCTGAGCCAAACCAAACCAGAGACCCCTTGTGTAATCCTAGAAATTCTAAAGTTATGAATGGGAATGGGTGACAAAGGGGACAAGCTTTATTGCAGGCAATGAGAACAAAGCCCTCACTCTGGATATATACAGTGTATAGGAACTGAATAGTCCATTGTAGCTGGCTTATTACCCCAATCAAACAACATACACTTGCAGCTACAGTGCAGAAAGCAGCAAATATATTTAATACTTTATGTAGATAGATTACATATGAGGTAGGTATAAGCATACCTAGCCTACTACCTTATACAGTATCTACTAAGGTTAGCAAGGGGCTAATACATGATGGCAGTGATGGCTAAAGTGTAAAAACAAATACTCATATAACAATATGTTATGGAAGAGAATGAGAGTATAGGCAAAGTGTACACATATATGCAGGTAAATACTATATGTAAATAGGCATGTAGGCCATCCAGTCATTGATAATTGTCACACAATAGATTTATCCATTGCTGTCAGGATGTGTCGATTAAGTGATTGGTTGTTTAATTGACTGATTTAATTGACTGATTACTTGATTCATTGATTGAAACATATTACATAAATGATGATCAGGTTATTTACTCTATACTGTAAATAGAACATTAATATAAATAGTAATGCAAAATAAAGGTTTTGAAATAAATAGCATTTTAAGCCGGTAATGTTAAAGTCTTCTAGTTCTTTTGTGTTTTTATTTATGCCATATTCCGGAGCATGTGAGAAGACTTTCTATACATCTGTCATTACCATTTTTATTGAAATAGCAAAGACAAAAAACGAATTACTGCAGATATTTATAGCAATTGTAAAGATATTAAATATAAATATTCATGAGAAATGAAAAAAATGAGCATTAAGTGAAGGATAAATTTTCCCCCATAAGCATTTACCAACTGCGGAGGTTCAGCAAACCCATCTGTCACCGTAGACAGTCAGGAGTGAGCACTGAGGAGAGCAGATTTCATTTTAATTGTGAATACCTTTCTTAAACCATGCAAGGAATTACTCGTGAAGGTTTCTTCAGTGTGCCACCTAAATAAATATGGCAGCAGTTAGGGGAGGAGGAAAAAAAACCAAAATCACAAAAATGCATACAGAAACGAGTAAATGAAAACATGCTGTAAGTGTAATTATGCTTACAGGGGCACAGACTGTGTGGTGTTTTCAGACATGCAGGATTTCATGTTTGCTTGGACAGAGAAGAAGGTGTTTTATTTTGTTTTGAAGAGCTTATGAAAGAACCAGATGATAGCTCTCGAAAAATAACAGGATTTTTATTCCTTCCTGAGAAAAATATCAAATGGAATGTTGCATATAAATATGTTAATAGTACATTTTTTGTTCATTTAAAAAAAATAAAATAAAAATCAAGTGATATTTGTTTGGGACAATCAACCAAAACATGATTTAATAAGAAAGGAATAAAACACCTTGGGCATGTTGTAATAAGAAAATATTCAATGAAAGTGTAGTATAATGAAGCGGAGTTACCGTTCCCATAATGAAGTTGATTATATTCCAATAGCAAAATGTTCACTATGCATTTTATTTCTTCCAGACCATATCAATAATGTATCAAAGGTCCACAAAACAAGCTAGTTCCTTTTATCACTTTATTTATACTTTATAATTTGTTTTCTCACCCATGTGTCTTTTTCAATCTCTCTCTTTAATAAGATTATCCGACAATGATATTTGTCTGATTATCTTATTAAAGTGTATTGTGTCATTTTACAAAGAAATTTGCAAAACTGTCCTGTTGCAGAAAACTGAAATTTACAGCCTCACATGTTTTTCTACTGGAGTCTTCTTAAAAACAATTGCTATCTTACTAACTGCTAACTGTTGCACTTTTGCTTATATGGAGCATACTACTGTATGGTGTTTTTACATGACAGGGCAACAAGTTACCACTATGCAAGTTCCAAGTAAAAATTAGCAAGTCCCATGTCAAGTATAAAGTCAAGACAGGCAAGTCAAGGCTTAAGACAAGTCAGGCAAGTCAAAGCCCAAGTCATGTCATGCAAGTCAAGGCCCAAGCCCAGTCAGGAAAGTCAAGGTCAAAGCCAAGGCTCAAGTTAACACAGGAAAGTCCCAAGTCGAAGTAAGTGCAAGGACTTAGTTTCCCTGGCCTGGATGTGGGTTACCGGGGTCCCCCCTGGAGCCAGGCCTGGTGCGCCTGGTGGTTGGGCTTCTGCCCATGGAGCCTGGCAAGGCCTAACCTGAAGAGGAGACATGGGTCCGCCCTCCCATGGACCCACCACCTGTGGGATGGACTATAGGGGTCCGGTGCAGCTGGGTGGCAGCAGGAGGTTTGTGTTTTTTCGGACCGATCCAAGGCTACTGTCTCCAGCTTTTGGGACATGGAATGTCACCTCTGGGGTAGAGAAGGAGCCTGAGCTTGTGGGCGAGGTTGAGAGATACCGACGAGACATAGTCGGGCTCACCTCGACACATAGCTTTACTTGTTGCCTCTCAGTGTCACGTCTTGCCGTGATGCTGTTCATGTTTCTATTTATTATTTAACTAGATTACTTTCACATTTAATAATGAATAAATAGTGAAGATCTTCACAGTCAGGATTCTGAGGTGTCTGTGTAGAGAAACACCTTCCTTCATATGATTGATGAGCTCTGATTATACAAATATGTAAATTTGTGTAATTAAAGGTTGGATTTTTTTAGTGGGCAAAGTCAGGCATGCAATATAAATTTAGCTTCTTTCTTTTTTTGGGATTTGGGATTTTTTGAAGTTTAGTCAATCTTGTGGAATTTAAGAGGCATCACAGTTGATTATATTAGATGTACTTTTTTTCAGATTCCAACATTACTGTTAAAACATGTCTTCTTACCTGTTGTCCAATATTAGCTTCAGACAGCCTCAAAAAAACTGGACAGGATGACATAGCATCTTATCAGAATGAGGCTAATTTGAGGATATAACAGAATAATTTGTAGGGATATGAAACAGTCCATCTTGGCAGCAGTTACAGACCCACAACATGACTTAAATTCTAAACTTGTTAGCATGTGGAGAGATGGAAAGAGAAAATTTCTTATGAGCATCATAAAAACATCCAGCATCAAAAATGCTCAGATGTCCTGGTGCTCTTTGAAATGTGTGTCTGCACCTAATAAGAAGCCAATCTTGTAACCACCTGTTTGTCTGATTCCTGCACTGCCTTATGAACTACATGACATTCCAGATTAAGATTTAAATATAAGGCCTAAAATGGCATATTTATTTATAAATTGCTAGTTTATTAAAAAATCCACTTGGTCAGTGGCTCTTCCTCTGGGATTACATAATTTCTTTATATCTCAGTTCAGGTGTATAGGATTAGTTAAAGCTATATATGGTGTATTTTTTTATGAAAGTTATGAAGATTATTTAATTAATATTAGAACTTAAGATAAAGATAAATCTTTGCTGCTAATTACACCGTTGAGGTCATTTGCATAACAAATATTTTTAATTAAGCAACGAATACCCTGTTTAATTTCCAAGATGGCAAAAAAATACAAACTTTTTTTATCCCTGCCTAAAATTGGTCACGCTATTTTCAGACTATCAAAAACAACAATAGTAACGATGAGGAAATGAGGTAGGCCAGCTGGCACCAGAAATTTTACTGAATCAGAAAGGAAAGAGCGAAAAGTAAGACGGAATGAGAGAGAAATAGAAAAGATTTTATTGGAGAACATTTTGAGAGAAGGAAGAGAGTGAAATGGGATCTGAACTTGATGTTTAACTATGAAGTTTCTGCTTCACAGGTGTGTTTATAGTGTCTTTTCACATGCTTGATTGCAGTCCAGAGTAATAAGGTTGTTAGGCAGAAATATTGACTTTATTGTGATCTTTTTATCCAAAGTTATTTCTGAGTTAAGAAATTGATCAGCATGTAACATTTACTTGCAGTTGCAACTCGTACATGCAGGGCTTTCAAATTAAGCTGGTGGACGGCAGGATTTACTAGGGTCCTCAGCGACGTCTACTCACATTGTTTTCAAAAGAAAAAAAAGCCACATATTTCCTACACGCAATGTGCCTCCCGCTATCTCGCACACATATTTTAAAAATATATTTAATCACTTGGTCATTCCAGTGTCAGTGTACTTTCTGCTCAAGCTGCTTTTCACAACAGACAGTGCAAATGTGCATATCAGATCTGTACACTGGCTTTAAAGTGCAACGCATATTTCAGATCTGTTACACTGGCTTTAGAGAGCAACACGCATTTTGCACTTGATCTCTGCCTGATTCTTTATGAAGCATTAGAGGGGAGAAAAAAGGTGAATATGGGAAATATTTAGGCTATGCAGTAATTTATTTAGTTTACTTAGTGAGCTGCTGTATTTTTTTATTTACTTTTCCTGAAATCACCAATTCACTAAACACTAATTGCTGTTATCCTCATGAACTGTTTTCTTTATTTGTCTGCTAGTGCAATTGTTAATACCTTGATATCTTGATTTTGAGCTTCAAGTCATTAAATGACTTCTTGGCTCCTCCAGCCGCAACATTGCACCTTCTGATTTTTAATTCAAACGCTCTGTGTGCTTCTCTGATAGTATTAGCCAAGCAGTTCCATATAAGCTGGTGTGTTTGTACTTTCTCCAAGCTGCCTTTTTTACTTAACAGTTTTTCTAGTTTCTGGTGATATCCACTGAGATCTAGGTTATTTATTTGGATTAGCGACCAATTTGGGCTTGGCTTCAGTAATGCAGATTACGTCAGGGTCATTTTTTTGCACAAAAGACAGCAGTTCTTCTTGTTCAGTATCCCATCAGCAATGTGTCTCAAACTATATGTCTGACTTTCCAATCTACCCCAAATTCACACAATTCAGACTTATATATGTGATTTTGTAACGTAAACAAGTGAGTAAGCTCACGTCCTTCTCCATCATAGCGTCAATAAAGTTTTCCCGCATGCGCAGAACCTCATGCATATTCATGAGGAAAACAGATACATTTACGGTATAATTACGGTAAAATAACTGTAACACCAGGGAATACCATAGTAAATAATCAGTGAAAAGGTAAAATTTTAAATGTATTGTATAAGGTTTTTTTTGGTATGCATTGTTTCTCAATGGAAAATAATCTTTTCTATACCACTAAAATTTCACTTGGATATGTCATGTATAGGTTTAAAGGCCAAAGAAAATTCTCGTTTTGGAAGGATAATTCAGCTATTCCATATAGGTATATGTAAAATAGTTTTTTTATATAGAAGTATAACTAATAGTTCTTTATAACAGAATCCAACATGCTTCACATAAGTTCAACAATATCAGATGTAACAATTAACTGATAAAATTTGTTACTGTACATTTCTGTTGTACTAAACACTAATAAATATAACCATGATTCCCAAAAACTTGGGAAACATATAAAATTTAAATAAAATCAGAATGCAAGGATTTGCAAATCTAATTTTCTCTGGGCCAAAGCTCATTTAAAATGGACCGAAGGGAATTTCAATTTGAAAATTTTTTTGGAAGTCATGCTGCATCCTCTGGACAAAACAGGAGAGGTACCATCTGGCTTTTTATTAGTGCTCAGTTTAAAAGCCTACATGTCTTCTAACTGTGTTCACAAAGAGTGATTTCTGGAAGTGCATGCAGTGAGTTGCAGTGAGTGCAATGAGTTCCATGACAGAATCATGTCTGTTTTTAATGCAGTGGCGCTTGAGGGCCCGAAGATCACGGGTATCCTTCATTCCATCATTTTCAGTCTTTTACCTCACACACAGTAATTTCTTTAGATTCTTGGAATCTTGACCTAACCTGTGTCCAATTAATCAAATTAGTTGCAAAATGTTCACAGATCTACACTCTGATAAATTATTACAAATAAACAAATCATGTAAGAATATGTATATTTAATTAGCTGTAGGTTTCTAAGACTGTAGAAAACATGGGCAGTGCGTAATTTTTTTAAAACTGTTGTGCATTTTGAAATGTTCTTCTGCTCAACATGATTGTAAAGAATAGTGATTTCAGTTTTCATAGTCTTTTGGTCAGTTTGAACCAATCTGGACATTAGCTGCCACCTTCTCTCATCAATGCTCCTTTCCACTAACAGAATTGCTGCTAACTGCAGACTTTTGTTGTACCATTCTGCGTCACCTTTGGAAGATTAACTGAAACTGACATTTATCCATGTCATTGTGTGCACTGGTTGGCCGTCGAGTAACTGGCTAATTGGATAGTTGTATGAATGACCTGGGGTAAAGGGGTTCCTCTTTAAGTATCCAAACGTAAACCAAAAGTTTAGTTGCACCTCTGACCTTCCTCCATCATCAAAAGGCTGCTGGTCCCCAGTGATCCAGAGTCTTACACTGGCTTTTTAAGTCTAATGCCTTTGAAAAGTAAAGAAAAAAGTTTGTGGCAATCCAGAGCTCAGTGTATGTGAAGGACGTAAGCAAGACGTCAAAGTGTGTATAAGCTGTGCACTCAGATCAAAGGCTTTGAAGTCCTGAAAGAAGGGTATAATTTTCTATCCTTACTTCCTCCACTTACGCACGGGTCTGTAGCTTGTATTGTCACCTAATCCCTTTAGTCATTAAATTTCTAAGTTGCACTGTAATGATTTCAGAGCAGCTTAGTACATTGGGCCATGAACTCTGCTGTATGATGAAATAATAGGTATCCAAAGTAACTGGCCAAGTTTGATCCTCATGTATGCATCTGAATTTTCTTTAGATTCACAGTAATAGATTTAAAGCACAGACATTTCTGATTTCCCTCTCTTTATTGAAAGCCATTTTATGAAGGCATTATACAACAATGCTCATATGTTTCCAAAGCCGTTGCCTTTACAGTATAGGCCATTTGAGTGCTTTGAAATCAGCTTGCCAAATTATGCGTTTATGGAACTCACGTTGTGCTCAGGGACACTGTCATGTTTAACCAGTCCCACAAACTCTGTGGCAGTGGTGGCTCAATAGTTAAGGCTTTGGGTTACTTATGGGATTCATTCATTTTCTGAACCGCTTAATCCTAATTATGGTTGCGGGGAGGCTGGCGCCCATTTCAGCTGACTCTGGACGAGGGCAGAGTACACCCTGGACAGCTCACCAGGTCATTGCAGGTCAGAAACATGCTGATGGCTATGCAGCCTACTCATGATGAAAATCAGCAATGGTTCTTTTACATGCCTCTGCCCCATTTTTACACTTATATATACAGGATAAAAATATAAGTTGCTCTGAATAATGGCAAATGCCATCAATGTAAACAGTCTTGGGCCAACGTGAAGGGAAATACAAAGCATTCTAGTCCATGACCACTCTTATCCACAGAAGAATTGGTGTGGCTGTAGGTTTTTTATTTTAGTCAAGCTGTACCCATACCTGACACAATGACCCTTTGTGAATGTGTCTACATAAAAAAAAACAAGATAAAATATCAGACAGTTAGTCAGTCAGTCATCTTCTGATTGATGCGGGGTCGGGTTGTGGGGGCGGCAGCCTAAGCAGTGAGGTCCAGAAATCCCTTTTCCCAGCCACCTTCTCAAGCTCTTCTGGGCGGTCACAGAGGTGGCCCAAACCAGCCGATAGACATAGTCCTTCCAGCGTGTTCTGGGTTGAACCCGAGGTCTCTTACCAGTTTGACATGCCAAAACACCGTATCAGGGAGTCATTCAGGAGGCATTCTAATCAGAGGCCCAAGCCACCTCAACTGGCTCCTCTCAATGCAGTGGTTCTACTCTGAGCTCCTCCCGGATGGCTGAGCTTCTCACCCTATCTCTGAGAGAGAACCCAGCCACCCTGCGAAAGCTCATTTCTTGTTCTTTCAGTCACTACCCAAAGCTTGTGACCATAGGTGAGGGAAGGAATGTAAATTGACTGGTAAATTAAGAGCTTAACCTTCCGGCTCAGTTCCCTCTTCACCACGACGGACCGGTATAAGCTCCACAACTGAGGCTGCACTGATCCGCCTGTCAATCTCCCATTCAATCCTTCTCTCACTCGTGAATAAGACCCCGAGATACTTAAACTCTGCCACTTGGGGCAGAACTTTATTGCAGAACACGAGGGTGCAGTTCAACCTTTTCCGGCTAAGAACCATGGCCTTGGATTTGGAAGTGCTGATTCTCATCTTGGCCGCTTCACAATCAGCTGCGAATTGCTCCAGCGAGAGCTGGAGGTTTTGGCTTGATGAAGCCAACAGGACAACGCCATCCGCAAAAAGCAGGGACAAGATCCTATGGCCACCACACCAGAACCCCTCAACACCACAGCTGTGTCTAGAAATTCTATCCATAAAAATTATGAACAGAACCGGTGACAAAGGACAGCCTTGGTTCAACCCTCCCTGGAAATGAATTTGACCTGTTGTTACCAATGCGGGCCAAGCTCTTGCTCTGGCAATATGGGAGACATTTAATATAATACAGCTCCAAAACAGTGTAGAGCAGGGGTCACCAACCTTTTTAAAACTGAGAACTACTTCATGGGTACTGAGTCATATGAAGGGCTACCAGTTTGATAGGCTCTCCTGAAATTACACATTTACTCAGTTTGCCTTTAGTTATACATTATCAATAATGATTAATGATACTCATCTATGTGAAGACACTGATCACGTTAATGATTTCTCACAATAATTATTAACAATAAAAATCAAAAATTAATTTTTGTAGCTGTCTTGGTGACCCCTGGGGTAAAGCCTTCAAGCCATTTCAGACCTTTGATATGCCTCTTGTAATGCCTTTTCTTTTCTGTGCTTTTGGACATTATTGTGGAAGATATTTTTTTTGTCATCTTCAGCTCTATGACAGAGACCTGTAGGGTGTGTGCCAAGTAGACTGGTACATGAAGGTATCTATGATTCCCACTCTTTTGTCTGGAATGTCAGTTCTAGCTGCAGAGAGGAAACCCATAGGCACGATGCTGCCGCCACCATGCTTCAGTGTGGATACCATATTCTTAGGGTAATAACACACCAGTCACACACCAGTACTTTCCAGATATTTAATTTTACTATAGTTTTTTTAGCAGCCTCCCAATTGTGTTTTTGTCTTGGTTGGTAATTTTGAAAGGATGTCCTGTTCATATAAATGTTACTAGTGTGCCCCGTTTTCTTGGCCTTCATGATGTTCCATGGTGAATCTAGTATTTTGAAAACTCTTCTCTCCCACTCTCCCGTTCAATAGTTTTGTCAATGAAATCCCAAGCTTTGAAACTTTTTGAACTTTACAGATTATTGCATTTGGATGAAACCAAGAAGCTGTCAAAACAATCATATAAAAACAGTCAAATTTAATTTGGGGGTTCTTTAGGTTCACTTCAGTGATGTCAGGTGTATCAATTTATCTTTTTCCCCTTAAAGGTTTTGTTGGTTGCTATATGGCATTAAAGGCAGGACACATTTGGTGGAGACATGATTTAGCTTAGACAAACTCACCTTTCAAAAGGGGCACATCAAAATTTAATATTATCTGTGTTATTTATTTATTTATTCGTTTACCAAACAACTTTATCCTACCAGGGTCACCAGGAACTCAGACAATTCTTGGCGAAGAGAGGTTGCACCCTGAACAGCTTGCCTATCCATCGCAGGGCCAACACACACACACACACACACACACACACACACACACACAACCATTTACACTTACACCTAGCAATCTGGGCCGGCCACTAGGCATAATGTGCATGTTTTTGGACTGTGCCTGGAGTACCCACAGGAATCCCAAGTAAATACGGTGAGAACATGCAAACTTCACACAGAAATGCCTTTGGCAAGCCGATAGAACTTGGGACATTCTTGCTGTGAGGCAGACATGCTAACCACTTTGCCACTGTTCCACCCCATTCTTTATACTGTTATAAAGTATTATGTTATATTTTTTTATGCTATTATGAAAAAAAATATATATGAAAGACAGGGTGATGTATTTCAGTCACACACAGTGGAGTTACTGTTAGCATTCTATTTATTATTAATGATACATAGCATAGTATATGTAAATAATTAATTAAAATATAAATGTTTTACTTTTCTAAAACACAGCAGTTTACCAGTTATTACATTTATAAAACACTAACACAGGCGACTGCTTAAAAAATTAAGTAAATGTGACCATTCAATTAATTAATATTTTACTTAATATATACAGTATGTAGGGTCTGCCATGTAGGTTTGCCTGTAAGGTTTTACCATAGAAATTATAATATAACTGTCAAAGGTGCTGTTATAGAAGCTTAGGTAGCACCTCCTGACCAATTAGAATCATTCATTCAAGAGTTTTGGTATGGATAGTATTTATTTTTAATGTTTCTGGTGAACACTGGTGGTGTGTTAAACCCTTGCTCTGTTTTTGCTTTGCCCTTTAGTATTATTTTTTACCATTGACTGTGTTCATCCACTCTATATTTATTTTATTGTTAACCAGCATTGTATTTCAAGGAACATATCCTACTTAAGTTTAAAAAGTAAATGTAAATATAGTTTAGGTGGAATGGGTATATGGTTTAAATTTTGGACAAAAAAGATTTTCTATTTTGGCTCTTTGCTGGATTCAGCTGTAGTAAAAGTTTTATTTATTTGTTTGTTTTAAACTTAAATGTATGATGAATATTATAATATGCTTATTCAAAGCAGAAAACAAATGGAGGAAATAAATACACTGATAGAAAATCCAATGGACAAACTAACATGAGCCCAAAGGAATGACAGGTCAGTTGACCCAACATTGGCCCAATAGGCAAAAGGATGTTGTCTCAACATTAGCACCCACTGGCCCAGTGGAATGAGTGATGTTAATGTCAACTTGCTACCTGGAAAGAAAATCCTTACTTAAATATGAAAAAGTGAGCAGTTCTTATTATTTCCTTATAGCCGGCTCTTGTTTTGGATGCAGGTGAATGAATACAGGGAGCAGCAGAATAAAGATGAAAAAGAGCTCATTTGAAATTATTTCCCAGTGAACTGGTGGATTAACAGAACAGCTGCTTACCCTGCAGCATTTGTCCAGGGAAGGGCAGCACATTTCATATGACACTTCATCTGCCACGGAGCAGAAACCCACCTGAATTCATAAATCAGAGAGCGAGAGAGAGAGAGAGAGAGAGGGAGAGAGAGAGAGAGAGAGCCCTCCCAGGTCTATTGATCATGTGTCTTCCTTGATTGAATGTGAATGAGTTCCTCAGGGTGACTCTGTATAATCCGTTTGCTAAAACCTGTGTGCTCTCCTAACCTCTTTATCCCTCTTTCTTCCTCCACTGTAATGTGAATCAACACCTTTAAAATGTCAGACCCGCCTTTCCCTAAAGATCATGACAAAGATGACGCACGACTTGACCTCACCATTTGAGTACTGTCACGGCTCCTGTGCCATGACAGATCATGTCTTATATATTGTTTATAAGCACTGTATATAATATATAAAATACTTATTCACCAAGTGCAAGGTTTTTAATGAAGACTGACCCAAAGGGCTGAGATTTCTCTGTACAGACCAAGCAAATGAGGTTAATAAATAGTTTATTATATGGTATTTTAAAATGGCAGCCTTTTTAATTCACTTCAGGCACTGTTACTTTTTTTCTATTCTGCTAAAAAAGAATAAGAGCTCACAAGTGCTTATGTTATCACAAGTTAGCTTATGGCTAACTTGCTGGTCTATACACCCCAGTCTGGATATATACACCAACCAATCAGACTATGTGTACTGTCATTGCCGAATAATGAAATATATTTATATAAGAATTATTTGGTGTAATGGTTTATACTGTGAAAGTTGAATCCATGCTTGTTCTCTTTTGCTGTTCTTGAAATCTTTTAGTTTTTTTTTTCCTGCAATATTGAGGGGGCTCTGAGATAAAGAATTTACTTGCCTGGTAATGATGTTACATTGTTATCTGTAAATGACAATAAAACTTAAAACATTAAACTAGTGTTAATGGCATTTGCATTGGTCCTCTTTGTCCATCACTGGTAATTTCTATTATGCTCACTAGAACCCCACCACTGGGAATTACATTTATACACAATAACACTTGTAATACATAAGGTTTCCACTGAACTCAGTAACGATTGCACTTTTCCCCAATATTAAACTATTTAGTTTTGGTGAGTTTGTGCCCAATGTAGCCTCAGATTATTGTTCTTGGCTAACATCAGTGGAATCCAGTGTGGTTGTTTCCTGCTGTAGACCACCTTTTGACATGTGCTTTCTGAGATACTTTTCTGCTCACCACAGTTGTAAGGAGTGATTTAAAGGATACCTGTGGCGAATTAGTGTTACTAGCTATTTAAAATGATCACGCAAGACACTCCGTTTCGGCCCAGGGTGAATTTGGAACAACCAATTAGCCTGATTAGCACCCTGAAATCCACACAAGCATGGCGAATACATGCAAACTCCACAATGAAATGCCCTTGCTGACTGTAGGGCTTGAATCAGCACCTTATTTTTGGCAAGAGAGCTAACCACTATGCCAACATTCCCCACACAATAACTCAGCAGTTTCTGAAATACATATAAACCAGCCTTTCTGGCACCACTCTTGCGAACATTAACTTAAGCTCTTGAAATGTATCTGCTTAATTTTATGAGTTGTTCTGCTGCCACATGATTGGATAATTGCATTTGCTGGTGTACCTATTTCCAGTGAGTGTATATGCATTAACATAATGCATTACAGCATAACGTCCCTGCGGATTCAACACCAAGACTTTAAGCTATGATTCCTTATTAAAAATGCATTCATGGAAGCATTTAAAATATTATTATTTTCACCATCTGTCAGATAAAGGGGACTAATTCTTAAAGGTATTATGGATGAGGGATGCTGCCCAGAGGCTTATTATAATTACATTTTGGCTGATGGTGCATTATTTAATATCATTTTAATGAGCTATTCACTTGGAGAGAGGTTTTGGGAAAGCTTAAGAAAGAAAGAAAGCTGTTGTGGTACAGGAACTGATAATCAAAGATTAGTCCACATTAGTTAATGTTACTTCACTAGATAGTTTAATACTTATGTTATATTTCCAGTAAGTCACATTTTATTATGTAAGTCACATTTTATGTATTACGACCACGATCTGTTTAAGATTTACACTGTGCGCACAATTATTAGGCAAGTTGTATTTTTGAGGATTAATTGTTATTGTACAACTATACAGTGCTCTTGGTCAAT
>JAOUQZ010000025.1:2821963-2837817 GCA_028564935.1 Neosilurus hyrtlii | reverse complement strand
TATACTTAGTCTGTGTCCTGACGAACCAGTATAAGAATATATTCACTGATAATGACTTTAAAGCACTTCTGTAGGTCGCTCTGGCTAAGAGCGTCTGCTAAATGATGTAAATGTAAATGGAGAAGATGTCTGCCTGCCACAAGTGGTGGAGTTTGTTGTAAGTGTCCCATGCCTGCCGTAACGAACTCCAGCAAAAACACATGAACATAACAGGTTTACTTTGTAAAAAGTGTGAATACTGGTTTGCAAATTGTACATCATTGCTGACTCTAAAGGCAGTAATATAATGTTTGAATGCAAATTCAAATATAAGGAGTTTAGCCAAGAGGACAAAACTGTCTGATTTAATCAGCAATGACAAGATCCTTGCTAACGCTAAGTTTCCGAAGATCTTAGTGAATTGTGATGAGCATGGGGATCATGGGATCAAATCCTGATGATGTTGAGGAATTTTGGTGGAATCGTAATGATCTTGACAATATTTTTGACTGTCATTATTACGCGTTATTGCGATTTGACGCAAATATTAATAGAACACCAGAATCGTAGTAGAGTGATGTAGAGGCTAAAAGAACTTGATGGGACATCGTATGGGATCTTGATGAATTGGACCCATGATTCCTTGAAGTTTCATCTCTTAGATGGACTGTGCCTCCTTTTATACCCTAGTCGTGCTCCATCCTGATCGTAAATTATGGAGCTCCATGCTTTTTTTAAATCATGGAGATTGTGGTCACAGTGTAAATCCAGGGTTATCAAGTGCCATAAGGAAATTAAACAGAGAAGTAACTTGACTGGAAGACATCACAGACACAGTTTTGGGAACATTAATATTGTGATTCATGAGTAACTATCACTATTCTACAACCAAAAAATGAAAAATGTTTTGTCCAAATACACAAACATTGCATAATCATGACATTCTGTAGTTTGTGATTTTAATAAAGTTCGTCACATAAAAGAAGTAGAGATGTGAAATTTGAATCCATCCTCGTAGAGCTTAACTTCACTTATATGTGCAGCTGAAAGGGCTATAAAGACAATGTGTAGAACAAATGTAGCAGGGTGCGTGGGCATGTATCTTCTGCTTGTCTAACAGTAGACTGAAATGCTTGTTATGAAAGCATAACTGTTGTACGTGACATGCATTTAAATGGCCAAGAGTATACTGTAAAGAGTTCCTGTAAAGTAAAAGTAACTATGGACAATAATTTATGTGCTCTCTTTATTTCTTTCTCTTTTTGCGAATGACAAGTGCTAAGTGAGCTGTGTTTTGGTTAAAACTTTTTGGTGCAAATACATCAAGATATACAGGAAAATTTGGGTTGGCAGGAGTTTGTGTTCTCACAGTGCACAATTAGACTGGTGCAAATTTACACTTATACCAGTGCCAAAACCCGGGATCTCTCCTCAGAGAACAGATCTAGTTGTGTCTTCTAACCAAACATGGGTCCTTGTATAGCCAAGTCATTGGTCTATGCCGACAATTCCACCCAACATGGGGCTTCTGCACATAGCTATTATGCCTGCTCAAAAAAGAGCATCTCAAATCTGATCTCACATCTGCCTATGGCTTGTAGCCTGGGGCTTTAAGCCTCAAGTCGAAAACCCATTTGCATTTTTAGTATTGCTCACATAGCCCAGTACTTTTCCCACCCATAACATGCTGCTTTGCTGTAAACTCCCCTCAACTACAGGCTGATGCCTTAACTACAGATGAAATAACTTGAAAATATCCAATGAAGACTGAAAGTTTAAAAGTTTAGTGGAGAGCAATGTAGAGACGCATACAGTTATCGACAAAAGTCTTGTCCCATGTGTGCCTGATACTGACAACAACTGATAACTTCACTTATGGTTAACCAATTTTCATCAACTATGCCTTACATTAATCCTTTTATACAGAATGTTTTGTGAAAGCAACAGGAAATTGTACATTTATACAAACATATCTATTCTAGGCTGGACAAAAGTTTTGTTGCAATCATGTAACTAGTAATTAGTAAAATTAATAAAATATAATTAGTAAAATTAGTTAAAAAAAAAAAATATATATATATATATAAAATATTTTTTTATTTTAAAAAAATAAGCAACATTCAGGCAATTTATCAAATCTTTTTGCAAAAACTATACAAACCTTCAAGATCTAAAAACAGCAGCAGTAATAAATTTCAGACACCATTAGTATACATGGGTAATTTTGATCATAAAGGAAAACTTTCCTTTATTATTCACTATACTACAACTATAAAAAGTTGTAGTTCCTCCTAATGACTCCCACAAATCTCCATTAGGACTCCTAGCTACCAATGTCTACTTCAGTATGAACTGTACGTCATATTCCTTGCAATTGTCACCATACACCATACAGGTATTGTACACGGCTTGAACACCATGACATGCTTATCAAGGCCCTAACATGTAGAAACTGTTATTAGCAGAAACATGGAAAAAATTATATTTGAGATTAATTATTAATTCAGTATCATATTGCCTTCCACCAATGTTGTTACTGACTTAAGTGATGCTTTTAATTTTTTAATGTGATGTTAAACTTGCTACAATATTATATATTTAGTTATAAACAAGGCCATTTGATTATTTTTCTTTAATAAATATAGTCTTGAAAGTGAAATTAAGTCTTTGTGACAAGACTTTTTTCCAGGCAAAAATGGGAATGTTTATATTCAAGAAGCTGTAAAGATTAGAAGAAATTTCTTTCTAATACTGCTGCCAGCACATATCATTCAGTACCATCAGAGGGTTATTTCAAGTCATAGTTGACAAAAATAGGTTAATAGATTAGTGAGATATGGGCTTTTATACACAAATGTCCACATCTGCGACAAGACTTTTGTCAATGACTGTAGAGTGGATGTAAATAGATTTTTTTTTTTTACATGTAAGTCATTATATAATTTAGCTGAGCTTGCTATGAACTAAATAACATACAAGTAAAATTTTATACCACTACATATGGCTTTTCTTTACACCGGTAATGTACATATTTTTCTCTTATTGTACTCGTTTCATTAAAAATATATGTCTGGACACAAACTACAAAAATACTATGGTGTATATTTGTCAATTCTGTCTTACATGCTGGTTGGTGTCGTCTGGCCCATGGGTTACCTTTGGGCCAAAATTGTTATGCTTTTACCCTTAAAGTAGCCTGGAGGAGGTGTAATCAAGCCTCGGAAATGTCTGTAGAGGTGGTAATAGCCTTGGTTCGCTTGGCACTGGTGTGATATTGGAAACCTGTCTATAAGGACCAACTAGTTTGCCATCCAAAAAGTTCTGCCCAACATGGGACTTTATCCAGGTAGAAGGTTCTGCCCAGCATTAAATTTTGTCTATCATCAGAACACTATCCAGTGAGGGAATTCCACCCAACAAGAGGTTTTCTCCCAGTATGGGCAGAGTAGGTTTACTTAACCAGGAACTAATACCCAAAATAGAGCTTTGGAAGCAAATGTGTAGTTTGAACCCAGTATAGGAGTTTTGCTCAACATTACACTTTGCTCAAGTACTACATTTTACCCAATGTTACCAGTTTTCTATCAGATTTTCATAAATTCTTATTCCATGCAGAAGATCCTAAGCTGTTTATCTCTGATCATAAAAGTCAGAAGCACTTTAGCGTTATGCTCAAAGCGTCATTGTTAAAAAAAAAAAGATATAGATTGATCCTTTAGCCATTTTTAGTCTCACAGATTAGTTTTGGAAATGTTAGTCAAGCTTTAATGTCTAAACAGTTGGTGCCTACATGTGGATGAAATCCCACATGATAAATTCCAACTTTAGACTCTCCACATACATAAATTCGGTCACAGTAAAGATACACTGGCGTAAACTCCAGGCTGCTGAATGTCTGTTGACATCTTCAGAACAGCATTGTGGTGCACTGTGGAAAAGAACTATTGACAGGGGATCTCCATCATGTTGGGCATCAGTCAGTTTGTGCCTGAGGAGTGCAGAAGCAGAAACATCTGCCAGATGGTGGTGAGGAACGTGAGAAGTAATTAAGCCCTCCAACTGAAAAGTCTCTAATTGATCATCTGATGTCTCTGCTCCTGAGATTGAGTCAAGGAAATTAAGACAGATCCGCAATAGTGTCCTCTGACTGCAGTGATGTGTCAGTTGCAGTTGATGCATTGAACTGTCTGAACTGATCATAATTTGTGTGTGTGTGTGTGTGTGTGTGTGTGTGTGTGTGTTTGTGTGAGATGAATGATACCATTATTTCCTCCACTGTTCTCAGTTTAGTCAGTAGCTGTATAGATATCATATTTCTCAAGACTCTGGCTTGGTAAGACACATCATTACTGCTGTGACTGAATGCTTTATCTGTCTGAAGAACTTCTAGAGCTAAAATGAATAGCCAGGCAATAAATTATTATCAAAACACACATACTAAATAGTTAGCTTATTTTGTCAGGAAACTATTCTTTTTCTTTTTTAAAAGACTGAAATACTGAACTGTTTAACCCAGACCAGACATACTAGACTTCATTCCCCACACATATTTATGAGCTTTGGGCACTCATGACACTCTTGCCAGTTCACTGGTTGTCTTTCTTTGGACCAGCTTCGGTAGATGCTTGCCAATGCATACCAGTAACAAGACCTGCCATTACCAAGATGAATAGAATAGAATACAATACAATAGAATACAATAAAATAGGTAGCCACCACAGTGTGACCCTAGCTGAAGTCACTAAAATTCTTACGCTTGCTCATTTTTTGATGATGGACTATTCACTTTCTGCTACATCCTACTTTTTGGCAGGTGGTACTGTAATGGCATATTAACAAATAATTTAAGTATATACTACATGTAAACATAAGCAAAAAAGCACACTTAAGCAAGCTTTTTAGGTGGTTTTTTTGTATGTATATATAGTGCAGAAACATAAATAAAAGCAAACTAAAACCTGATTTTATAGTTAATTTTTCACTTGTTTAACCAATTCAGTGGCAGGTCAGTTAAGCTTAACATGTCCTAAGCAGAAGCAAGTACTGTGTGGGTAAAGGGGTCTGTTTAGTCTTTAATACATACAATTCTTCTATACAAGAAAACACAAATAAACCATGTTCTTTATAAGTATTTTGTATGTAATATGTTTTGGTATTATTATAATGATGATGCTGCCTCCTTCAAGTGAATGTGACAAACTGTGCTTGTCCTTCATTTTGATTTCCGAGATAGCGGACCAATCAGATCATAACGTTCCAGTGTAGTGCATGTACTAATCATTGTTAGTCATTTCATGTAACTGCTACAGTGTAATGGCTAAATGATCCAGGCTATAATAGTATAATTAATTCCACAACATAAACCTGTGCTGAATAGGTCTTTGAAATTAGATTTATTTGTTTAAAGATAGATTTCCCAAATTCATTTATAGTATATTAATCTATTGCATGCACGGTACACAATTTGAATTTGTGTTTGATAGTGCTTGATAACTAATTGCCTATACATCTCACATGATATAAAGGTGATTTTAGGAACACCCTGAAATGTTTAATTGATGAGCCGTTAACAGTCATCATTGTACATAACCATTAATACAATATAACCAGTGTGTGCATAGTAAGAATGGTGTCTAAACAATTCCAATTATAGCATGTAGACAGTCCAAGCAGTTTTAATCAATTACTGGAAAAATACTCTTACTTCATATAATGCTTTTTAATGACACATCTTTTACATTGTTCAAAATGTGACTTTCTTCTGTTTTTTTGCCCCGCTTCTCATTGAAAAGCTACAGTTATGTTTAGCTTCTTCAGCCAGATTTGTTGAAAATGACTGTTTTCTATGCAGCTGTAAATGTCAATACATTCATTAGGGATTAAACTGTACAACTGACTGCCTCTTAGAATTTTTAGTCAAAACGACCACTTAGAATAAGGTTTTAATTTCAACCCTGTGTCAGTGCATGGCTTTTTCAAAATTCTTGATCACTGTAACCTAGCAGATAACCTGTAAAAAATAATAATAGACAAGAATGTCACAATAAGGGGAATTACAATGTGGAACTGACATGCTACATACCTCTCAGTTACTTCTAGTAATTCCCTCTTTACCTGGTCACTGACGTGGTTATGGCTAGTATGATTTTTATGACATGAAATACCAGTAAAATATATTTCATTTCCAGGTTTAAGCAATCAAAAAGGCAGAAATTTCAAGGGGGCAACCCTCTGTAATTCTAGAAGTTAATTTATGGGAGTTTTACTGCATACTATAACCCAAGGAGATCATGAAATATTCATATACATGTAAAATCCTAGGAATGTAGCTATAATTAAAGCAAGTGTCGATCCCGCCACATTGTCTAGCCTTACAGTATATACACATTACATAACTTTAGATAAATCCTGTCTCAGGTAAATTTTTGTTTAGTAAAGTCAGTGGTTTTCATAACTATATGCAGTACATCTAAACAAAAAATAGATATATTTATCCTAGTATTTCTAAATACATATTCTAATTTTAGGAGGCATGGTGGCATCATAGTTAGCACTCTGTAAAATCTCCAGTATTGAATTAAAACTTGTTAGTTCAAGTCCTGTTGGACACTGTAACTGTGTAACTGTAACTGTCTGAGTGTAAATTCAACACTAAGGATTTTGCTCTTCTGCCTCACAGCAAGAAGGTCCTGTGTGAAGTTTGAATGGCGTGAATGAAGTGGGTATTAAATTGGAAATTAATAAATACTTTGTTGAACTTTAAACGCAATTTCCCCCAAAGTGGCATGCTTAAAAGGCATTTTAAAGCTTGGGATATCAGCTAAAATTATAATATCTGACCCACTTTGCTGTGATGGGTTACATATATTCCTTGTGTTTTACAATAATGACAAATTTACTGGCAATCATTTTGAAGTTGTTAGTGTACTTGCTCCACAAGATTTTGAGACCTTTCCTTCATTTTCTGAACCGCTTAATCCTAATTAGGGTCATGGGGAGGCTGTCGCCCATCTCTTTGATCCTAGTATTTGATTTTGGACATTTTTGAAAATCAAATCATCTCTGGGGCTCAGGTAGTGTTGGGTCCCCACCAAGTTTGGTGAAAATCTGTAAGGGGATGTGGTTAGGACAAATTGACAAACTGCCTCACAAATGTCTATGTTTACAATAAAATATAAACAGCTCACCATGTAAAAGGTTTTAACACACCACATACTGGCTTTATTTCCTCTCAGCACACATTTGAAATACTTGATTCACACATCCCTAATCTTTTGAGAACTTGTTTTCAATCTTATTTATAGCTATAACTGGTGCCAAAAAATAATGAGCTATGAAAAAACTTGATGGGTCTTTTTTTTTTTTTTTTATTGTTAATTAAGGCAAAAGTTACATTAGCCACAGCCATTGTTTTTCACTTTGTAATTACCAGCTGGTTCATGTCAAGTGAAACAAACAAGATTTTCTTTCAGAATGACAACTGCTACCCTCTTACACACAAAGACTTAATTAGGCAATTAACTCAATTTGAATGCGGGTTTAAATATTACACCAAATGACTTTTCTATTTAATCTTATGAATCATGGTTTATGAGCTGATATCCTTGTAGTCATCGTCGTCATTGTAATAGTAGTAGCAGTAGTGGTGGTGGTAGTAATAGTACAAGTAGTGGTAGTAGTTGTTGTAGCAGTAGTAGTAGTAGTGGTAGTGGTAGTGTTAGTAGTAGTAGTGGTGGTAGTAGCCAATCAAACAATTGCTCATATCCAGTGGGTGTGGATATATCATAAGACCTATTATCATACTAGTGGAATACCCACAATGACACATGCCCTAAATAAGACATGTAATGTCTAATGTAAAACCAATCATAATGTAAAATCAAGTCTCCTTCCTGCCATGAGCGAGTGAGGATAATAAAATAGACAAGTAGTGGTAGGTAGAAATGAGGGAATGAGGAAAGCACATTTTATCGACCAAGATAGAGGTGTCTCACTCATTAATAATAACACTAAATTAAGAAGTAATATTGAGAATTCTTTACTAGTCTATCTTTCTAATGAAAGTCTGCCTTTCATTAGAGTTTACTGTTTTTATTCAGATATAATAGGAAGTTTGTTAGTGTCTTTGTTGAGTCTGTAAGAATGTCTTTTGTAATTAGTGTTCAATGCATTAGGGAAATTAATTTCTACATAAAAAAGTGTAAATGGATTTTTCAAAGCATCACTGTTGGCAGGATGGAAAATGGCAGTGGATATTAGAAGAGGATTGAAAAAAACACAGGCAAGGTGAGGGAGAAAAACATGGTAATGTGACCAACAGATATTAAAAGCAAATATGGAGAGAGAGAGAGAGAGAGAGATAGAGAGAGAGAGTGAGAGAGAGAGAACTCGCGGTATCACAAGTGCCAGATGTAATTAACTTCTTTTGCTCACAAAAATGCGTCACACCACAGAGACGCACCTGCACCCTTCAGACTGGTGTACAATAACAAGCTGATCTTTGCGCCTCAAAAACATTGAGTTTCGTAAAGCTTTAATCTTTAGTGCAGATAGTCAGCTGCATTTTTTATTTGTTTCTTTTCTTTTTTCTTTCTTTTTTTTTTTTGAGGTTGTACTGGCTTCATGCTATGTTTCCTCCAAATACCAAACACATTAAAACAGAAAAAAAACCAAAAACCCTGACAGTCACAAAGGATTTATACTTTGATTGCACAGTATGGCTTGTATATGATGTTCAGTGCTCACCATAAATAACTGGAAACTCTTAACTTTTCCATTCACTGGAACCACCTACTTCCCTAAAAAGAGTATTTACATGAATATATTAAATAAAACTAATACTGGATGGCAGGATAGCATAGTAGTTAGCATTTCTTCCTCACAGCAAGAAGGTCCTGGGTTTGAGTCCTGTGCTCAGAGATGGCATTTCCTTGTGGGATTTGCATGTTGCATGTTATGTGCTTGCGTGGGCTTCCTCCACTTGCTCTGGTTACTTTACATCCCACAGACTATAGATATGCACATTAGATGAATTGGATATTGTCAAGTGTCCCTATATGTGAATGTGAGTGTGAATGCTTGTATGTCTGAATTGGTCTGGTGAGCTGTTCAGGGTGTACTCGGGTAACTTGAATTGAAGAGTTAATTATTTTTATTTTATTTAATAATTACATAAATTATTTTATAAATGGATGTGATAATTCTGCACAAATATATTTAGCCAATATTATGCCAGAACCTACCTGAAAAATCAAAAATCATACAGAAAATAAATAACCATCTCAGTGAACAAGGATTAGCCAGCGTTTGCCTTAGGGCTGGTACAGCGTTAACATAATCATGATGGAACATGATAGATACTCACCAAGAACAAGTGTAATCTTATTTGGAAGGTCAACTAGCCATGTTCACAGTAGACAGGATTTAGCATTCAAAGTAGCTTACATCTATTGTTTCTCTTTTTCTCACTGTCTCTCCAGTTCCCTTTGTTTGCCTCCTCTTCTTCCTTCTCCCACTCTGTGAAAAGAAATTTATTTTATGTCCTACGTCTAGAAGATGTTGAGGTCTTTTAATGAAGAATCCATTAAAGGCACTGAATATATTTCCTCCTGATGTTTTTATGCTGTCTCTGCACTTAGAGCTGCAATAACACACACCAACCGCCTGCACTGTTTTTTAAAAATATATATTTTGAATTTGTGTGTGGTTAAGGGTTACAGCCCTACATCCTAACAGCCTGTTGGTCCGAAATTCCATTGGTCTGACAGTTAAAACCCATTGGTCTGACATCCCTAACCATAATCCTAACCCAACATAACTGAGTAGGGTGACCAACTGATTTAAGCAACGTGTCCATCTTATATAAGTAGAGCTGTCGACCAATGTGCTGTCGGAACATAGCCAACAGTATGTTGGAACTTAGAGCCGACAGTTTCTTACACAGTCCTCTAAAAAACTGTTCAAAAATGTGTGTGACTCTAAAATTTATGTTCTTTGTGTTTTCTTTAGAGAAATGTGACGATGTGCTGGCCACACCCCTTTCCCATAGTGCCTTCAGCAGCTCATCAGTTTTCACCATCGGCTATGCTCCTGAATACGCCAAACTGAACAGGAGAGGAGGTGAGGCATTTTCAACACACACACACACACACACACACACACACACACACACACACACACACACACACAAAGAGAGAGAGAGAAAGAACGGGGTTTGAATGATCAGTGAGACATGGCTTTGTTTTTAACAGCAGGATCTCAGTGACACCATGCTCACCATCACACTGCCCTAAACACACTTTTGGACCAAGAGCATCTTCATCAGCCTTTCACTCTTCCAAAGGGTCTGAATTTGAAAAAAGGACATGATTCCTTTTCTCACTGTGACATCTTCCATCCTTATGCATCTCTAATGGTGCCAACGACCTTTTTTTACCCCTACATCATATAAAACTTTGGGTTCCTATTACTGTGGTGAAAATATTCTTGATGATAGCTTCCTAGCAGCTCTATGACACTCTCAGTTTTACATTCTCATCTCATTCTCATGGGTGTTTCTAATGGCACTCTGGCAGATCCAGAGCAGATGACATCACCATAAGTGACAATAAGGAAAGAAGAGGCATACAAGGCCAACATTGCTATTAAAGGGATATAGGCATATATTTGCTAGTTATAGGTTTCTACCCTCACTTTTATAGGAAGATTATAGGATTCTAATGCACCTCAAGCCCCGTGTCCCTTTTCAGCAATTACAGGTTGTCTGAGATGTGTCTCTGTGGCCTTTGCATATTCTCATTTTTGCCATTTTTTTCCAATTCCTCAGTGCAAACACTGTATTTTCCACCTGTGTCAAATTAGCTAGAGAATATTGGTAGGCAGCAACATGTGGTAACACCCACTTTTTTTGGAATTTATTTGCATTTTCCCCTCATTCATTTTTTTGCTTGAAAATACGTATACATTTTTTCTCCCTAAATGCAGATAGTACTCTAGAAATTGGTTTGTATTGGCTCCATCCATGCTGCATATGATGGCAAAAACCTCTTTAGTTTGTTCTGATAAAATCCAGCCTGTGAGCATAATTGATCATGGATGATCAGTGGTGTTATCTAGGCGTTTGGCTGTATTTGCCTTGTGCCAACCATCATACTGTGGCTTTAGAAATGCTATTTTGCTACCAGAACTACTTCTGAGCTTCATAACCCCTTCAGTGTTTATGCCCAAACTCTTAAGCATTTCTCTGACAGCTGCCCTTCTTGTCCAAACACTCACTTTGGTTTGATCTTGGTAGTTTTCCTTTTAATACTGGCTTTTATTATGTTCCTAAGAAGGTTCAAAGCTTTGCCTATTTTTTTTTTTTTACAGTCTTCATTTTAAAGTTTCACGGGTTTACAACAGGATTGATCAAATTTGCCAGCCTAGCTGTAAGACCTCTGAAGGTCATAGATATTCATTGTGCAAGCATACAGTAGGACAGAGGTGGATTTAAAATGAAGGCCAGTATACCCAATTCAACGTATGTACTGTATTTAGTGTAAGGGCTTGAAAATTAAATAATTGTTTTTTTATTAGATAATTGTTTAAGAGCGGTAAATTTTTAAGGGATGCTAAAAATGTTTGCATTCTAAAGGTCTTTGCAGCTGATAGACACCTGTTATATTATACCCACTCGGTCTCCAAGGCCAGAAAATCCAAGGCAGACAGTAGCTGAACATCTGGTGATACCTGGCATGTCAGATATGTGGTAGAGTGTTGGATCAAATTCTGGATCCAAGAGGTGCGAGCTCTCTGATTGCTCTTGTGTTATTTGTATTTAATTGTAAGCACCTTTTTTTCCTTTGGTTTTCAAATCACCACAGGGAAACCGTTTTCCAATGGTCATGTTTACTGCTTTCTATAATCATATTAGGATGAATGAATAAGGGCTTGGTGTGAAGTTCCATTACATAGTAGCTTCATGTTTTACTTCCTTAAATAGTATCACTTCATATCCTGACTTCTTCCTCACTTGATATTTAAACCCTTTAAACTACAGTATTTAAAACCTTGCAGTTTTCTCTTAGCCGATTTGTAAGATGGAACTAGGGAGGTGAAGGTGAAGTTTTAAGTGTGAGGCACAAAGAATAATTTGTAAGTTTTTGCCAGTGAGTTTATGAGAAAAACAAAACATTGGAAGCATACAAGCTCAAGGCACTGAACAGGTGGTTCACACAGACTCTCTTCGTAAGTAGAACAGAACTACCCAGATGTATTTTCGTAATACACAAATGAAAGATGGGAGGCATGGTGGAATCCATTCAAATCCATTTTGAACATTTCTTTCACAGGCGTTTCTGTGTGGCGTTTACATAATCTCCCTGAGGTTGCGTGAGTTTCCACCATGTACTTCAGTTTGCTCCCACAGTCCAAAGACATGCACATTAGGCTAATTGGCTGTTGTGAAAATGTGAATGGTTTTTTGTGTATTGGCCCTGTAATGGATGGGCAAGCTGTTCAGGGTGTACCCCACCTTCACCCAGTGTTAGCTGAGGTAGGTTCCAGCCTCCCCACAAGTCTAGTAAGATTAGTCGAATGAATAAATGAATGAATGAATTATCTGTCAAGATCATATATCATCTGCAATGGCACGCACTGACTATGTTGCACTCTTGACTGATATATTCCTTATGGAAGTATTGTAAGCATGATATTTAGCCTGTTTTCAAGCTGTTTCATATATTCTGTATTTCTTTTGGGGGTGGAATCTTTGGCTTTTTATTAAAAAAAAGAAATTCAAAGAAAAATCCATTACATGTGCATTAGCATGTGGTTCAGCAAAGACTTATGAAAGCTTTGTGAAATGACAAACATTTTCATCGACCAAAAATAGTGGATTTGCATGCAATTCTCCAAATCCTTAATCAAGTTCTTAGAAACACACTTGATCCTAATATTTAATGACTAGATTATAGTTGGAGTTTTTACACTGTAAATTTGCATTATGAATGGATTGCTTTTTCCGGGTTTGTAGGTGCTGGAGGCTGGTCTCCTCTCGACACGGATCATTACCCGTGGCTGCAGGTGGACCTGGGAAACAGGAAGCAGGTGACTGCAGTTGCCACGCAGGGTCGATACAGCAGCTCAGACTGGACTACACGCTACCAGCTGCTCTACAGTGATACGGGCAGGAACTGGAAACCCTACCATCAGGATGGAAACATCTGGGTAAATTCTACACTGAATATTATCGTTTAGATAATATGGACTTATAGAGTGTTGGACTGTTACATGTCACTATTAAAAGTGTAGTAATACACTCTCATACACTCATTTGCCAAACCCACTTAATCCTGTAAGGGTCATGAGGAGACTGGAGCTGGATCTCAGCTGTCACTCTGCAAAGGCAGGGTATTCCCTGAACAGCTTGCCAGATCATCACATGACCAGCACACACAAATGCTCAACCATTCACACTTGTATACACACCAAGGGGCAATTTGGAACAGCCAATTAGTCAAATGTGCATGTTTTTGTACTGTGGGAGGAAACCAGAGTACCCAGAGGAAACCCACTGAAGCACAGGGTGAACACAGAAACTACACAGAAACGCTTGAGCCCGGGACCCAAACCTAGTATCTTAGAGGCGCCTATGTTACCCTCTACTCCACCGTGCCACCCATATCATATATCCTGTCACATAACGATTTGCAGAACTTATGCGACATATGACAAATTTCTATAAAAGTATAAGTTTTAAGTGTATATATAAATTATTAGTATCTTTTCCAGAACTTATCAAAAACGTATAGCTAATTATGTTGAACTTATCTCCAATGTATATTGTAGTACCGTATATGTAGATGTACCGGACGTGTTCCGTTTGACCACAGAACTTTTACTGAATGACTTTCTAACTTACAGTTATCGTATTATGGGCATATTGGCAGCGTTTAGGCAGAGGTCGGCAACCCACGTCTCAAGAGCCGCATGTGGCTGTTTTATTCCTCTGCTGTGGCTGTGTAGTGAAGTTCATGAGAATAGATCACATTAACCAGGAAAAAGAAATAATTTAATGAGCTATTATTCTGAAAATATATATCGGACCCTGAAGTGATGTATTTGTGTTTCATATTCAGGTTGATGGTCGACTGCTGTACACCACGTGAGGAAATAAGGAATGACACATTAAAATAGACATTAACATATAAACTGGCATTTTTTTGTTTGCCCTTATTAATGAAAATAAATATGCTGCAGCTGTAAGATTTTACAGTGTCAGTGAACTATGATTTCTTTGGCATGACCGTGATGTTGATACTACGATGTCTAATGCAGATCTGATTTCAATCATCTAGCTGCAGCCTTTTGTACAGCACATTTTTGAACTTCAGGGACACACTGCTGCATAAGTTAGACTATTGTTGGTCATAAGTAACGATTGCTGCCAACACGCTAGGCTAATTATATATTATATAGGTTATATGTAGGTTCAAAGTATGCTAGACATTATATTCAACTTATGAGTAACTTACAAACAACCTGAGTGAACTAACATACAACTTATGGCAACTTACCTACAACTTATGGCCAGCATATGCGGAACGTATGAGCCATATGCTACCTCGCTGTACTACGACGTATACCAGCATGCTGTACCAAAATTTACCCATAACTTATTTGATGTACGCTAGCTTATTAGCCAAATTTCTCACATGTCGGCAAACGCTGGCTAATTCGTCAGTGTGTGGCAGGGGCTTAAATTTTTTTTTAGTTATTTCACTGCAAAAATCCATACAAAACGACCAGAGGGAGGTCACGTAAAACCGAGATATAGCCGGGATTTCTGCAGTTTTTGAGAGTTAGGTTCCAAGAATGAATCTGCGATATTGCGGTACAGCGATAACTGAGCTGTGATGTAACAGGGGTCAACAGTATATAGTTTTTGAGATTGTAACAAACATGCTGTATGATGTGCAGGTTCTTCTTTTTAATTTATTGTATGATGCAACAAATTGTATTATTATATATATAATTTTTATTTTTATATTTTATTTTTGCCTTACTAGCACATCTTATTTTGCATATCTTAATTACACCCCACTCAAGATTCCACTTTTCTCTGATCTTCAAGATTGTATGCATGTTTGCACAGCATCCCAATTTTATGCCATTTATCAGAAAAAAATGACAAACCGTCATAGTCTATATCGAGTTTTGTTTTGTGCTTTGCTGCTGTGATGAACAGTGCCATCGAATAACACACTGTCAAACACAATGCATGTTGGCCGCTCTCATAATCCCACAATGTCAGTGCCGCTATGGTAGATGACAAATGGAGCTTGAGTTGGATCTGTTAGCTTTTGATTTGTGCTTGGATATGACATCAGGTGCCAATGTTGAGGATTTATGATGTTCGAGTTTCACTGCTTATTTACTGGCCCCAATCTTATTTCACTATGTACACACTGATCCACTTTGTTCTTTCTATCCTTCTGTGACTTCACATTGTGAGACTAAATTCATATATTCATATAATTCATCACCTATTCATATATCTACAAGCACAAATCAAAAAAGGTTGGCATAGCATGTTAGGTCTGAAATTAAAACTAAACACGTGGATTTGTAATAATAATAATAATAATAATAATAATAATAATAGGAAGAAGAAGAAATTCGGAAGAAGAGTAGGTTGGAAAAACTGATGTAAACATAACTGGATTAAGCACTTGGCCTATCAGCTCGCTTAGAAGTGAAGCCAGCCATATTACTAGTATAAAACATTACAGCCATGTCTATACAGCTAGACTGCTCCATAAGCATCATACTGAGAAAAGTGGTCAAGATGGATCTTTTTATAAATTATTGATAGTTGAATTATGTAATATTTTACA
>JAOUQZ010000025.1:2800911-2815136 GCA_028564935.1 Neosilurus hyrtlii | reverse complement strand
CAGAAACGCCCGAGCTGGGAATCGAACCCAGGACCTTCTTGCTGTGAGGCGGACGTGCTAACCACTGCGACACCATGGCGCCCAGCATTACCATTGTTATTATTATTATTTATTTTTATTATTATTATTATTATTATTATTATTATTATTATTGTTATGTCTAATAGTGTTCAATAAGATGATTGTTATACACATTTTTTATTTATTGTGTCTGTGTAACTTTTGTAACCTTGAAAGTTTTTTTAACTGACTGCTGATTTCTCTTGTACATCCCTTATCATTAGTCTGAGAACACATTAGTTTAATTAGTTGTGGTTCCATGAACTTTCCAACTGCATATCATTAAACCAATGCTGACAGGGATGTTGAAGGTCTTTTGATTTGCTAGGGCTCTAAAGCTGTTTCCAATCAAATGTTTAATAACAATGTCTCTGAGAACATTAGGATGTTCCTCCACGTTAAGTACTAGATGTCCTTCAACACTAAACTCTCTACTATTGCTTATGTCCTTCTTTTAATTTATGCACAAACTCTGTCATATGAAGTTTGGATAAAGAGAGGAATCCTCAACAGAATGCTTGTAGTGCCTACCTGACATGCTATTTATTCCTGATGGCTCTATCCGCTGTAATATTTGGTTTCATTGTTGTTGATTTGACTGCAGAAATGTCAAAAAGAACAAAAGGTTTTGTAGCGTTGATTTTTTTTATTGAATTCTGATTGCGATTTATCATCCCTCGGATAATGACTTGGATTTTTTTTGTATTAAGTTGCTAACAAGCAAACAAATAGTTAACCAAACAAACCAATGCCATTTAAAACCTTTACATCTCTGGTGGAGATAATAAATCAAAACAATATGTATGTGGGCTATATGTATGATTATTGTACAATACAAAAGCTCATTATTGTTTTGTCTTCACTCTTTTTGATTGGATTTTAAAATAGATTGAAAAAATAGAGTTGTATGCAAAATAGCTTTTGGTTTGAATGATGACAGAATGGATTTTAGGCTGTCTTAGCTGAGTCCTACTCATTGTTTATATTATTTCTATTCTTCAAATGGGAGAAAAGATGCGTTTTGAAAACTGCTGGGTTTTTTTATTGGGTATTTTTTAATTTGCACTACATTGCCCTAGAGAGTTTTGTAGGCACTGTCAGGGAAAAACTATATTAACGGTATGCCTTATGATAGCTATAGTTGGCTTGTTGTCTATATACTGTCCTCTGCTAATGAAGTGTCTCAATCTCTCTCTTTATCCACTTATAAAGGTAAAAATGCTTGATTAAATCACATGATAGACAGAGCTAAATAGAGCATGACTTCAGTTTTGACCAACTAATTACACACTTGTGAAATGTCTAAGGTTCGGAGCTTGTGCTGAAGTTAACTGCAAAAGATTTTATTAAAAATAAAGTCATCATTGCCTTTGGTTTCAAACTCTGTGTCTGGCGGATGTGGGAGGAAGGAATGAACTCCTGTACTAAGCGATAAAAAACAATAATAGCTGACTGTTTAAAGAAAATGAGAAGGAAAGAGTTTTCCCACCTATTACCATGTCTGCCTTTTGGATAAGAGCACCATCAGCAATTTATATGTAAATGAGTATAATAAAACAGATGTTTTTGCCTCTATCTGCAGACGTTTACAGGAAACTCAAACACCGAGAGCGTGGTACGCCACAGTCTTCAGCACACCATTGTGGCAAGATTTCTACGCTTTATTCCACTGGACTGGAGTGAAGAAGGTCGAATAGGCCTGAGGATAGAAGTCTATGGCTGTTCGTACTGTAAGTTCAACTTATTATATATCTTAAACCATTTTACTTTATTTGTCTTTTTTTTTAAAGCATAAACTGATTTTATAAATTCTGTAAAGGACTTTGGACTGCATGTACAATTGAAAGGGTCATTATTATTATTATTATTATTATTATTATTATTATTATTATTATTATTATTATTATTATCATTATCATTATCATTATTATTATTATTATTATTATTATAGTTATAATTATCATTATTATTATTGTTGTTGTTGTTGTTGTTATTATTTACTTTAAAATGCCTTTACTGGTATACACTCTCTGTGAGGTCTATGACTTAAGACAGAAAGCTGATTATTAACATTTTTATTATTTATTAATATTGTTATTGGAAAATCTGGCACAGTTCTTTGGGAGACATTCTTGCGAGTGAATCTTGACTGCTTTTAGAACACTTTCATACTTCCAATACTATAATATACCTATTTCAGATTTGCCCACATAACTTTTGAATTCTGAAAGGACAAAGACTATTAAGAATCCAAGTTATGTGTGCCAAAACTACTGTTGGAAATTATAGCTTTGAGATGTCTAAGGTAAATATCGTCAGTTTTTCAAATTTACAGTGGTCCCAATGTTGGCAGTGGAATTTAAGTCAGGAGAAAAATGGGAAATTATTGTTGAAGTTACAAGTTTAGGTATTTTGTCCATCATCAATAAAATTTTCATGGTTTTCGAGCTGTGTTGGGTTTCAATGGCTCCATTTGAAATCGTAAAGCCCCTGTCACATATTGACGATTAAGCCAGCATATGCCGATGTATTAGACATTTGTTGAATACGCTGGCAGATGTTGAATAAGTTATTGGTAAATTTTGTCTAAGTTACAGCACGCTGGTATAAGTCGTAGTACGGCAAGATCGTGGAAAAATTTTGTGCATGTATTGAGGTATCCTAGCGTATGGCTCATACGTTTTGCATACACTGACCATAAGTTGTAGGTAAGCTGCCATAAGTTGTTGGTACGTTATGCGATCCTTCACATGTTATTTATAGGTTACCAGTAAGTGGAATAAAATGTCTATGTCTAGCATACTTTGAACTTGCGTATCAGTTATACCAATGATCATGGCAGAATTCACAATTTCTGACCAACGATAATCTAACTTATGCAGCAGTGTATCCCTGATGATCGATCATATGATGTATAAAAGGCTGCCATTTGCTGATTCAAATCAGGTCCGCTTAGACATTCATGGTACATACTATACATAGACATCATTGTCATGTTGAAGAAATTGTAGTTCACCGACATTGTAAAATCTTACAGCAGCAGCATATTCACTGTCATTAATAAGGGCAAACAAAAATTGTCACTTTATATATTAAAGTCTAATTCAGTGTGCCTTCATTCCTTAATTTCCTCACGTGGTGTACAGTCAACCATCAACCTGAATATAAAACACAACATCAGTTCAAGGTCCAATATATAAATATATGTTTTCAAAATAATAGCTCATTTAATTATTTCTTTCACCTGGTTAATATGATTTTTGCTCCTGAACTTCACAGCACAGCGTCTCCAAATCGGGGTTGTAAGATGTCACTTTCATTTTCACGCAGGATTGCAAGCTCTCATGTGTGAGAGGTTCGATGTGTACTTTTGATGTATTTTATGATGAAAAAAACCTGCTGACACAAGTATGCGGATCCAAAGATTGACAGGACTCTAAATGCCTACTTTTTCTTGTTTATATAAGTGCCGGGAATGGCACTCCATGTATTGAACACAAAGAGGGGAAATGAAACAGCATACCTCTCCGTACATGTCTGGCAAACAATGTCATCTTGCGCTTAAATGCCAAAACCTCCTCCAGCATCTGCAGGACTGTGCTTCCTTTCCCCTTTGCATTCCAGCAACATTGTTATGTGCCCCAGGCACATAACAAACCGTTTCAGCACTGGACAGCCACCAGACTTGCCGTGCAGCCAGAGATCGCAATACGTCATTCCATAATGAATGGAACTTTATTCTGGAAATGTCTTTCAATGTTTGATTTTTTCTTTCTAATTTAAATCTTTCTAATCTAATTTCCAATTCTAATTTCTCACCACACATTAAGCATGCTGGTAAACCACTTTTGTTAGCAGTGAAAGCAAATTATCTGTCCACGATAAATTAACCATTCTTTCTTCACATCAGGTACGTTAACATACCTCAGTATATGCTGGAGATAAGTTTGATATGTGAGGTATAACATTTTCGATTTTTTTTCGATTGGTTGTTCAGCATATGCCAGCATTTTGTATGAATTTGTTATACGTGGCATAAGTTCTGCAAATTGTTAATACGTGACAGGGGCATAAAGCAAGGTGGTCTCACCAAGATGGCTGCCACCCGGCATCAGAATTGAAACACTGATGTGCAATCTAGTCTTGTTTCTTTTTTTTTTTTGGAGATCAGTGATTGAAACAGGTGGACGGTGTGGCTACTGCTTGATAGAAGTGAAAACCTGCACCCACAACAGCCCTTTGCATATAAGATTAAACATCCCTGGGCTAAGCCCTTCGAATAACTCTGGAGCTGTTTCTGGCTATATGTTTTAGGTTTTCTTTTTGAAATATCTCCTCCTTAGAATCATTTTCTTGGCCAGTGAGGGGAAAAAAATGTGAAAATTTTACAATATTTATTCTATCTATTCTTAAACAACAACAATAATAATAATAATAGTAAACTGTTATTATTATTATTATTATCATTATTATTATCATTATTGTTAGTTTTATGTTCCCTTTAATAATGTGTTCAATAACTTTCCAACTGCATATCATTTATCATCCCTCACGGAGAGTGACTCAGATTACGACGCTGAGGGAGGATATGTATTGGGGGGCGAATGACTTCCACCTGGTAACGAAACTGAAACCAAGGGAATGCTGTCTGATTCAGCACAGCTTAATGCTCAAGGTCAGGACAGGCATAGCAGTGGAAGGACACATTCACATGGAAATCTGACGTGAAATAAACAGCAGACGAAGTCCATGATTCACTGGATTGAGCCTTGTTTCCAGATCACAAGGATCTGATCTATTCTACAGATTCAGTGGAATTTGGATGGGAACTTTCAAATGCTAAGTAAATATGAAAAAGGCACAACAAATACATTTACTTGTTTTTATTGATTATAAATACCAGAAAAAGGTCATAATAACACTTTTCTTGTAAATATCCAAAGTTTTTATTTTTAGACTCTTAAGTGACTCTGCAAAATGAATGAGGATAAATAATTATTTATTCACTTGCCGACCTCCTTAATCCTATTACAGTCACAGGGAGGCTTGATCCCATCTTAGCCAAGACAGGCAGGATACACCCTGAACAACTCGCCAGACCATCATATGACCAACACACAACCATTCACACTCACACATAAACAACCTTGCTGAGTCCAGGATTTGAGCCCAGGACGTTTTTGCTGTGAGGTGGAAGTGCTAACCACTACACCAATTAAAATGAAAGTGTTCGTCAATTTTAAAAAAATTGAAGCAGTGGGCTGCCACATATTGGGGCTCCCAGAGAGCAGTTAGGGGTTAGGTGCCTTGCTCAAGTGCACTTCAGCTATGAAGGTTGAGGACAGGAAGATGCAGCTCACCTTTTTCCACCACACATTTTTCCTGTCGCTCTGCGAATTGAACCAGTGACCTTTAGGTCCCAAACACGCTTCTCTAACCATTAGTCCACAGCGGCCCCCAATTATCCGTTCATTATGGCTGAATAAAATGATTCCCTGTTAAACCACCCCAGCTCCCACGGTTAGTGTGACTTATTCACATGTTTAACATCTGATTTGTATCTGTGAACAATAACAGTAATAAGACCGCATGAACGGAGGAAAAATCTTGTGCATGCTTGCTAGTGCAACACAGATTCGTTTGAAAGTGGAAATGTCCAAAATTAAGTTCTAAGAAACAAAAGATTCCTTTACATACAACTCCAATTTGCCTCGTGTATGTATTAGTATGTTTTAATTCTTCTCACAGACTAACACCTTTTTTGCTCGTGGGGTTTTTTTTGTTTGTTTGTTTGTTTGTTTTTTTTTGGAAGGGGGGGTTCATAATAACTCATGGCTTCAGCCATCTCTAAAGCTCTAAACGCCCTTTTATGATTTTCTTTTCTCCCTCCCTCCATTATATCTCTCATTCTGTTTTCTCAGGGGCCGATGTGATTAACTTTGATGGCCAAGGTGTGATCTCCTACCGTTTCAAGATGAAGAAGATGAAGATCTTAAAGGATGTAATAGCTCTGAAGTTTAAAACAGGCGAGAGTGATGGCGTGATCCTACATGGTGAGGGTCAGCAGGGTGATTATATTACACTGGAGTTAAGAAAAGGAAGACTGCTGCTCCAGATAAACCTTGGTATGTGTTTTTACACTTACATTAACAATTGATTGTGCTACTTATACAATGTTGAGCCTTTATTGTTCTAAAAATAGGCAGCAACCAGTATGGATCCATCCTGGGTCATACATCAGTCAGCAGTGGCAGCCTGCTGGATGATCACCACTGGCACTCAGTGGTGATTGAGCGCTACAAGAGAAATGTTAACTTTACCCTGGATCAGCACACGCAGCACTTTCGCACCAACGGAGAGTTTGATCACCTCGATCTCGACTATGAGGCAAGCGTTACTGACTTTTTAATGAAAAATAAATATGACATTTTGATTTGAGATTTGAGATGCAATATGAAAGTTGTAGTGCTAATGATGTGTATGACTGACACACAAACACATCATCACGCAGTTGAATTTAGCACACCACCAGCGGCAGACCATTATATTTTGCACATTATCTGCATACCTCCGGCTGTCTAAATTTGTCAGTTATATTTTTTATTTATTAATACATTTAGATTTACTCTTGTTTTCAATATATTCATTATATGCCCACTGTCACTTTATTACTTTGACTATTTACTGTCTATTATATTTTTTTCTTGAACTAGTTCTGTCAAAACAAGTAGTATTTTTTATAACATTTTCACTGTATTCATTTCACAGAGAGAATTATAGGTAAGTTGCTTCTCTATGCAAATTAAACTTTGGATAAGTATTCACCCCTTTTCCAGTTTTTGTGTTGTTACAGTCAACTGAAACTTACCTTTAATTACTTTTACCAAGGAGTAAATAATGTTTTATGGTCCATTTGTATGATTGTTTATTAGCAGGATTATGTACAAAAATACCCACAAAATTTCATTAAATTTCTACCAGAGGTGGGACTTTTGATAAGAAAGGATTTGGGAATGATCCAGATAAAATTCTGGATTCAGAAACTTTTTAAAGGATTTTATACCATTTTGAGATATAACAATTTTTTGGAAGTGTCTTGTTACAGCATGCCCAACAGGGGGTGCTGTGTATTTTCTGTTACTGGCAAAAAGTTATTTGTGGATTTTCATGAAATTTCTACCAAACGTGCGGCTTTGGACAAAGAAGAGTCCATTAGATTCTAGAGCTGGTACAGTTTTAAAGAATATTTAACACTATGAGATTTTTTTTTTTTGGTCCATATGGGGGATTGTTGGACTTGCCAGAGGTTTGCACTCTCTCCGTGCTTTTGTGATATATGTTTTTGAACCACTGTCAAGACAGGTTCACAATCACTGTTAAAAAAATAAATAAATAATAATTTCCCACAAAATGATGCTACCACAATCATGTTTCACAGTGGGAAAGGTAGTTTTGCAGCAATGTGTGAATACTAAGACAACCAAAATGTTTATAAATAAAAATTGCTAAATGGGTCATTCTCTGAAACTGGTACCATAAATTGTGACATTTACAGTCCCCAAGCTTCAGTGAAGTCCTGCTTATTTCCCTCTATATTGACCATAAATTCATGATCCATTGTTACAAAGTCAGTGAGAGAACTACATCATGCATATAACTGCGCTTTTATTAGTAACAAACAGGAATAAATCCGTTTGTAACATCAAATTCATCTTTGAATTCATTCATGTATTTACACAAAATTCATTTGTTTTTGGTGAATAAATTAGTTACGTCTTTACCACGTGTGAAATAAATACACTCCAGGAGGAATTCAATTGTACAGTGAACGTTGTAACATGGAACTTCACCCCTCACAGGAAAAATGGGTCGGTTCCGTATGTAACTGGCATGGACACCACTGGTTATGCAAGGAACCATAAATTGATGTGCAATTCTCAGTCCACAAAGTAGTATATCCAACTACTTTGGATATAAATTTTAATGCAAGATCCTTATTGCAAGCCCCACTGTTTACTGTTTGTGATACTTCAGTGATAGTATTACATGGAACATAAGTAAAAAATGTTCTAATTTTCCTCCACATATTGCAACCAATTTTGCAGAAAAGTTTCAATTTCAATTTCATTTTTTTTTTGCTGGATGTATCCATATTATTTTGTCTGACATGTTTTATGTGTTCATGTGGAATGTTTTGTGCAGGCATTGCTCTTTTAATTCTTTATAATTTTTGAAAAACATTAGGTCAAAATGTGAATAATTAAATTTAACCCAGTTTCAGAGAATGACCCATATACAATATATTGATTTCTGACATATTTTAATGATATGACCTGTTTTGTGCTGTAAATTCAGGACGTATAATGACAAATAAGTCAATAGCTGTTCCAGGCTGTACCATAATAAAATGCTGAGAAGGTCAAGTGGTGAATACTTATGTGCCAAAGTAATTATTCTTATTCACTGAGGGTATGTGAATTCAGTTCACACTCTGAGGATCAGAGGTCTTAAAAAGCTACAGTGTCACTCCAGGACACAGTGTCATAATCAGCATGCATTCAGATCCTCATCCATACTTTTTATTTTTTTATTTTTTATTTATTTGTAGAGGGAATGCTGCAGGAAATTGTATTACTCTTCTTAGCATGGTATTAATCCATGCTTAGAACGTGTGACAGGATTAATGTGTCACACAGCATTAATGCATATTAATGTGTTGACTAGTGGGATGTATAGAAAATTGATTTTAAGCTGTGAAATACACAAGCAATGGTTTTAAATGCTCATATATTTACAGATTAAAGCCCTGACACTACAAGGATTCATGCACGTCAATGCCAGAGATAATTGTGGTGGTTTTGTTGAAAGCAGTCAATATTAAATCAGCATTTTTAATTTTTAATTAACATACCAAAAAATCAGTCTGAGATGTTCTGAATTGGTCTTTTAATGTAAAAGATGTTGAGGTGACATGATGGCTTTTTTTGTTTTGTTTGTTTGTTTTGTTTTGTTTAGGCATGACGAAGCGATATACTGAGTCTGCAAAATAATATATTGAGTCATGAGCTAGCGTCTCATGACCTTGATTCATTTAAACCCATAACTTAATATACTAAACAAAACATCTTAAAAACAGAGGCGTATATCTTTTATATAAATTCTTAAAATCATTTGTTTACATCTTCTCAATAAAGAACAAAGTCCCATACAAGATAGTTCAACAAACAGACAGGTGTGTCCAGCGGAAACCCTCCCTGAGGAGCAGCATCAGTACACCATGCACCTTATGTCGGGGATAAAAAAGGCCACCTCAAATCTTCAGACAGTAACAAACAGATTTGTTACACATCACAGTGGCACAGATGTCATAAGTTGACAAGGAGAAAGGAACTCACTTGCTGAAAGCAGTCAATTCACCAATATTCCAAGTATTGTAATTATAAAAGTGCATGTTTTTTAATATCAAGAAACCTTAGATTCATAGCAATACAGCTACATGCGTTCCCAAAGAATATCTATAATAAAATCACACGGTGGATTGTTTGTTTTTTTATTACTTTTTAGTTATTTTATTCAGAGACCAATGGGGCAGTACTATCTCAGCTTGTAAAAATGTCTGTAAATGCAGTGGTATTGTCCAGGTTTTGGTGGATAAAACACCAAGCTGGGATCTTTTTATTAGGATTTTTTTTCTTATCTTATTTTCACTTTGCAGTTGAGTTTTGGAGGGATGCCATACTCAGGCAAACCCATCTCAGGAGGCCAGAGAAACTTCAAGGGCTGCATGGAGAGCATCAACTATAATGGTGAAAATATTACTGACCTGGCTAGAAGAAAAAAAGTGGACACGTCAAGCTTTGTGAGTTCACTTCTCATTTTTGCTCTCACCTTCATCCTAATATGGAACATCTGTATGTTTGTACGCTTCTGCAATCATCCATCTTCATAATGTTCATTCCCGCTCATAATGTTCAGAACCGCTTAATCCTACTGAGGTCACAGGGATGGCGGAACCTATCTCAGCTGAGTCTGGGCAAAGACAGGATGCACCCTGAAGAACCACTATTCCTTCACAGGGACACACATACATACACACACACACACACACACAACCCCCCCCCGTTTGTGTGTTCAAAGAGCACAAATTGCAAATTAATTACTTCTTATAACACCATTTTTTGGGAGTTTTTTTAGTCCCTACTTCAGGGTAGGTATTATCCCAGCACAATAGGAACTGTGAGTGATGTAAATGTATGGTGATTGGTCAAGTGATGATCCGAGAAGGTTATCGAAACAACAGCTTTTAGGTTCGCTCTTAGCTCCTAGAGGATAAAATGGACAAATGCAGGGACAATGATGTGCAGGCTTAATACTTATATGCAACGAAGGAAAAATAAAGAAATTTTGACACATCTAAGTGAAATGTAAAACTCTTTTCCAGCATGTCTTCTCATCTTCATGAATTGGGCAGCCCCCCACTCAGCAAAGTTTTTAAGTCTTAGCTCTTCTTTTTGGTCTTTTATCAGCATTATTCACATCTCGATTCAAACTGCTTTACTAGCTTGAAACCCATGACAAACCACAAATACACAGTTCTGATCGTGGCGTCCTCCATTCTCTTGTTAGTATTGTTGTATGTCACACAGAAGTGACTTTGCTATACCAACCGTTGGCTGCCTTACATCACTTTGGTGTTTCCACTGGTGGTATGAATTCAGACAGAAAACAGGGGGTGACTCATAGAGTGCACGGTACCTAAGCCAGGTACTTATAGATAATGGTGAAGAGTGCACTGATCAACCTGAAAAATCTGGCTGCAGGTTTCATTATAAGTTGTCGTAGTTATAATAAAATGTCTTCTCCTAGTGGGAGTCTTTTGAATATCTCAAACATAATCGGCCCAACCTAAATAGGGAGAATTTTATGGCCTTGCTGTGATGTTAAGGCTTGACCTTGACATTCCAAAAACAAATGATTGCCAAGACCTGGGTGAGGTTACATATTGATCATATCTGGCTAACCCATATGGTAGTTATGTTAGGAATTTTTTTCACAAACACACAGACAGTGTATAACACCTCTTGGCAAAGATTAAAAAAAGACTGATGGTTTTTATTTCTCACGGGAGTGCTCCAGTGGATAGAACTTCTCACTGTGAAATGCCTCCATGGTACATAAAGGGTCTGTTGGGCTTTTTACACCCGAGCCTACTGGCTTATCCTTGGTTTCCGTAGTGTGAAGCGACTAGGAGATCAACTCCTTCTGAATGGGATGCTAGTCCATTGCAAGTTCTCTTCCCAGTATTTTTTACTGGTACCCATTTATATTGCTGCATCGACAGAGCATACTTGTGGTTAAGACCTTGCCCAGGGGTTTCAGCATGGTGGGGAAGTCTAATGGGGATTCGACTTCTCAATCATGAGCCTAGCAGCCAAACAACTACACTACCGGCACCTTACGCTTTGACATAAAGGATACCTAGGGTTAAGCATATCCCTCAAGATTCAACATTATGAAATGCTTTTCAGCACACCACAGTTGAACAGAGTGGCTATTTAAGTTATTTGAGTTGCTACAGGAGAATCCTTTACTGTACTCTGGCATTTGAAGTGAACAAAAATCAAAGCTCCTGGCCTGTATCTGCATGGATTTATTCATGCTCTGCTGCCACATGTTTGACTTATTGAATAATTGCAAGTATAAGTTTCCTTAAACCCATATTTTTGGCTCATGCAGAAAGAAATGTTGCATGTCCTTGCTGTAGGGCGACTGTGTTCTAATTGTATGTTAGACAGATACAATTAGAAATAGGACATTTAAATGAGCTTGGCTTGAATTTGTCTGTCCTTGATTAGCCTTAGGCTGTGGATTGTGACAAATCTATTAGACATGCCTGAAATGTTGGCACAAAAAATACATACACATATTTCGACTCTTTATTAACAAATCCAATGCCTATAAAATATGAAGGACGATGGAGTTTATTCTTTTCCCACTGGCATTTTGACAAGCTTCCTTTGAAATCAGTAGGACTAATTATTCATGTTTGGCCCTTTGCATTAAAATCCATCAAAAGGCAAGGTGTTGAATATAGTCATTAGCAAAGTCAACATGCTTTTGAAGTGCTCAAAACAGCCAGATGCATTTTTTTTATTTAGTTATTGATTGGGCTGTCTATAAAAACAAAGCTGAAATGCATTTAAGGTCCCAAAATAGCCATTTAGGAAATCATAGAGCTGCAATGAGTAAAAGCAATCAACTTTTACTACTACTCTTGCTAGTCTTCCTGCACCGTTATTTTTTCCCTTGTGCTGAGCTTCAGAAATTCACACCACATTATCACTATGCTGGAACTCAATTTCAAAGACTGATCTGTAAACCCGTGTTCCACATGAAAGATCCTACAGTGAACTTGTGCTATAATAGAGCCATTTCATACATTGATTTGCTCACTAGTCATTCTGTACGTTTAGTCCTCGGAAGCAATTCGAATGCACTGCTGTAGGTTTAAATATGCATTATGAACAATACATTTGGGAATTATTGTACACCATAAAGCCTGATTATATTTTGATGCCTGCCATTTTTCTTTTTCAAAGAAACACTAAAGAAGCAAAGTTCTCCATTCATAAAAATAAACCTTATCAAAAACATTCCAGTATGCGACTACTACACTGAAGCTTTTCTACTTTTCTGCTTCACTTGTAGCGTAATTTGACATTCTCCTGTGTGGAGTCTCACACCTTCCCAATTTCCTTCAACGCCACAAGTTTTCTGCAGCTGCCAGGTAGAAGGGAGAACAACATGGTGTCTGTGAGCTTCCAGTTTCGCACGTGGAACACTAACGGCTTACTCATGTTCAGCGCGCTGGCTGAAGGCATGCTGGAGCTCACGCTGAAAGACGGCAAAGTCATGGTGCACATCAGCATCCCGCATCAGAAGAACTCAGATGTAGACATGACATCAGGTACAGAGCTCTGTTTAAACTTTCTTTTAATTTTGTATCCTCATTAGTTAATTAGTTTGCTCATTAATTAATTCATTAATTAATTCACTCATTCATTCACTGAGCTGATTAATCCTATTAAGGTCACAGGGAGGAATGAATTAATTAATTAATGAATTAATTGTTATGTTAATTAGTTTGCTCATTAATTAATTCATTAATTAATTCATTCATTCATTCACTGAGCTGATTAATCCTATTAAGGTCACAGGGAGGAATGAGCCTATCTAAGCCAACTCTAAGTAAAGTCAGGGTACACCCTGAACAGCTCACCACCCCATCGCAGGGCCAACACACACAACCTTCACACATAGGAGCAATTTGGAACAGTCAACTAGCCTAATGTGCATGACTTTAGACTGTGGGAGGAACCTGGACTACCCAAAATGAACCCACGCAAGCACGGGCGAGAACACACAAACTCCACACAGAAACACTATTCTGTGCCCAGGACTTGAACCCAGGACTTTCATGCTGTGAGGCTGACATGCTAACTACTATGACACTGTGCTGCCCTGTCAACATGCGGTTATGTGTAAAAGTGTAGTACTACAGCACTATTTTAACTATCTAATACCTCAAATCAGTCTCACACATTCATTACACTCCATTAAATTTAATTTCACTTACCTTGTAAGGCTCAAAGTGGAATACTCGACTGTCACTTCTAAAGCGCTATTCACACAGAATGAGATTTCCAGACATGTCTATTAAGTTTTGCCAGAGGATGTATGTAGTGATTATAATCATTTTCACAGGATAAACTCACTGTGGAATAAACTTGTAGATATAGAATAGAATAGTAGCTATAGAATTGTCTTCACAATGTACCAAGTTCTGTACACCTCAATTAAATATAGCCTACTCATTTTTTACATTTGCTACACTCTTTTCATTCTGAATTTTAAGTTAATTTGAATTATCTTGGGTGACTTCTACTGTTTAATTTTTTGTCAGTTGTAATACTGGATATGTTTTACACAGGGCGGCACGGTGGCGCAGTGGTGAGCACGTCCGCCTCACAGCAAGAAGGTCCGATTCCCAGCTCAGGCTTTCTGTGTGGAGTTTGCATGTTCTCCCTGTGCTTGCGTGGGTTTCCTCCAGGTACTCCGGTTTCCTCCCACAGTCTAAAAACATGCACAGTAGGCTAATTGGCTGT
>JAOUQZ010000025.1:2777925-2800811 GCA_028564935.1 Neosilurus hyrtlii | reverse complement strand
CAGATATACATATATATATATATATATATATACACACATATATACATATGAGTTCGGGATGGTGCGTGAAGCCATCTGTGGCCAGAAAACCATGGGAGCTAATTGGCTGAGCCGTCAGTGGGGATGGCTTATGCTTACTTCCCTGTCACTCAGGCAGTCACTAGCCAGTCATGGGCATCTGTGAGTTCATGCATACAAGAGACTGATAACATTTTCCTCCAAAGTATGGTACAGCTAGCCCCTGAATATGTATATGCAGCAGTTTTAATAAATGCAGGTGGCATCATATGTCTCGGAGGAAGTACATGTTTGCTCTTGCCCCTGCCCAGTTGGTGGTTGCATGATATGAAGGCATACTTGAGTATGGGAATTGGCTATGACTTAATTAGTGTGTGTGTGTGTGTGTGTGTGTGTGTGTGTGTGTGTGTGTGTGTGCGTGCGCGTCCGCACACTGCGGGTTTTGGGGGGTGGGGTGCTTGCTTATTAAATATGCAGACAGTTCTTGTCAGATTTTTTTTTTTTTGCCAATGTAAAACCTTGTAATATAACAGCAAAAGACAATTAAAAAATAAAAAAGACAAATAAGAAGTAAACTTTAAAATAAACATGTAAAAGGAGTCGATCTTCAGAGTTAATTGCAGTAACCAAAATTTATTAATTTTTATTCCATTTTTTGCTCATAATTCAGCAGGTTATAAATTAGCACTTGATTCATCACATCCTACAGTATTTTGCATTTGATTATATAATTGTGTGCACAGCAAAAGTGTAGATTTTAATATGTACATGAGACGCATAGCTAATAACCATAAGCTGAGATGGGTATTATAACAATGAAAAGTGTAACATCATTGGTCTTTACTAGAAGTCTATAGTTCTTTTGATTGTATTTTAGCCCAGAACATACATATGATGTATAATATGGTTACATTGAAATATGGTGTAATATGGTTACATCGAAATATTTGACAATGACTCTTCACTCAAGTCAATAATGCACAAATAAAAATTTTAGGTCTGAGATCGGAATTGTGGATCACTGAGACCTGCCTCCCTTTAAGGCGAATCTAACTGCATCCTTGTAAGTTTAGCCTGGAATCAGAGCTTACCACCCATCCATCTATTATTTATACTACATATCCAATGGCGAAGCAGGAACCAATCCCAACTGATTCCTGCCAAGAGTGTATGGTGTAAACATGAAGAACAAGTTGCCAGTCAGACAAACGCAGAGACAAACAACCATTTACACATACATTCACACTAATGGCCAATTTACACTATCCAGCTGACCTACAGTTTACACTATCCAGTTGAGCTGTCTCTGGACTATCAGAGTACACAAGAGAACATGTCGGAAAAGCATATAATCTCCACACAAATCCTGGGGCCCTGTCAGCTGCAAGTTTTGAACCAAGAACCTTCTTGCTGGAGGTGCCCTATGTTTTTTTATTGTGATAAAGTGTGCATTTACAAAGGAACAAAAAATGAACACAGGGTGTCGAGATGTGATAAGTTATGCTAGCATTAATAAGAAAAAGAGGAAAATAAAACAAAATAAAAAAAGAGAGAGCAGGTAAGTACCCGACAGAAAAAATGAAAGAAATTGCATCTAAATGATATACACACATACAGTCCTTAGGATGGCAAAAAAAGGAAAGGAAAAAAATAATACTGACAATAATTAAGATAATAGTGATACCAAGATAGTGCTAGTGATAATAACAACAACAACAACAATAATAATGATGATAATAATAATAATAATAATAATAGGCTCAGCCAGTCAAGACCATTGGAGGCAGAGGCAGGCAAGTGTACTACAGACAACCCCACCCCCATCACAGCATCCCAAACACGAAGAACCACCCATCGTCACCCCTACGCCATGCTTAGCCTATGTTTGAATTGTTTTTGTTATTGTCTTTATGTCTGTTGTTCTAAGATAATGTGTTGCATTAGAAGTGGGCCCAGTGTGCAGCCTGTGCCCCAAACCGGCAGGCAACCGACCAGGGGTTCTGCCCAGGGAACCGTTGCAGCCAGAAGACACCCGCCTTACTTGATCCTCTCTGCTCTTTATGGGTTTTTTTTCTTTTTCTTTTTTTTTCCTTTCCAGAGACTGGTATGTGTGGGTGTGATGCGTAAAAATCCACCACATCCACCCTTCTCCTGCAGTCCATCCTGAGGCCGTGCCTGGCTGCAGCCTATGGGTCTATTAGTAGCAATAAATATAATATATAATAATAGTAAAAATAATATTAATCATTATCATAATAATAATAATAATAATAATAATAATAATAATAATATTTTTCACCTGTTCTCTTTTTAAACTACACCGCTTAAAAATATAGCAATAAAAAATTAATACTTTATATAGCCACAGTGGTTTATAGATAAACTATTAGATTAATATTAAGAAACATTTATAGCAATAATATTTTCAGTGATATCAAAATCAATGCTAGGAAAAGAGGAAAAACAATGGTAATAATAGTAATAGTAATAATAGAACTATCAGCTATCTTCATCAGCATAATAAAGTGATATTATTAGTGTAAAGATTATACATAATAATGATAATAACAGTAACAATTTTAAATAAAATAATTTATGTAATACTAATAATTTTCTATTTTTTTATTTCTGTTTTTAGGTAGGTTTAGCTTGGAGGCTTCCTATGTTTAACCCAACATTATCCTACTGTTCTTCTGCTTTGTTAATTTTTTAGATGCTTGCCAAATCATTGTGAGCATGGAGGAAAGTGCACTCAGACTTGGGACATTTTTACTTGCTTCTGTGATGGCACTGGATACACTGGAGCTACTTGTCACACTTGTAGGTACCCATTTATTTGGAAATACCTGCATTTCCTTTACAATTCCTTCCACAGTTGTTTAATTTCTGAGTAATAATTCATATAAGCATATAATTCTTGGGTATTTTAAAGGATTTTCTGATGCAAAAGAGAGACAATCAGCACAAATATTTGTCTAAGCTGTTATACATGAACTTGAGTGATAATAGTTATATAACTAATAGTTCATATTAGACGTAGGATCATAGTCAGTGAATAACAAGGTATGGGGAGGACACTTTTAAAAGTACTTTGTAATTATTACAGCATACTTTGTCAAAATGTAAAAAAATATAAATGCAAAAATCAAATTGCATTCAAATAAAAAGTATGAACATTAAAACATATTTTAAGCTTAATGTAGAACATAATTTAAGTGTAAAACTTAACTATCTAATTTATCTGGCTATATTACAAAATGTAAAGCTGGGAAATTGAATTCATGTACAACACTTAACTAGGATAATTTAAGTTTTAGTTTTATTTATTAGTTTTGTTATTTTATTAAGTTTAATTTAAATCAGAAGTACCTAATTTACTTGATTTCATTTCAACATTTAATTAATTGGGTTGTTTTTGTTGTTGTTTTTGGTTTGTTTGTTTTTATGTAATAATTTGACATCTACATGAAAAAGCATGTTTTTACATTTCCACCCACACCAAAACTAAATAATTTTACATTTAACCAGAGCAGTTTGTAAATTTGTACTCAGATCTATAGTGCAAGATCTAGTCTGTAACACAGCACATCTCATGACTTTAATCTGCCCAAAATAAAGTTTTCATTATTTAGAATGACTTCGATAAAACATAACAAAATCATATTGATTTGCTGAATATTCATAAATCAAACCTTTGGCTCAGTCTTGTCATGTGTCTTTACTTTTAGCTTTGCATGAGCAGTCATGTGAGGCTTATAAGCACCTGGGGAAACACTCAGATGTCTACTGGATCGATCCTGATAGCAGTGGACCTTTAAGACCCTTCAGAGTTTTCTGCAACATGACAGGTAATTTATACATCAAAATCTAAAAGCCCAGTAATAAATTATTGATTTGGAATTAACACTGCTCTTATAACTATTTGAACATATGGCATGTGAACACAATATTTTCTTAAATTCTAAAATTCCTAATTAAAGTCAGATGATGCATATTTGTATGAAAAATATATAATTTATTGTAGTTTTTGACAACTGATTAAAAGATAACAGTTTGTAGTGCTCAGTGTAAAATCTGCTAAGAATTATTAGCTACACGTTTAATCCATGTAGCACACTAAAACAACAACTCTTCAAATAAAAACGCCATATGTTAACACTAAAAACAGATGCTTAAACTTATGGCACCTGTGACATTTTAGCAATCATAGAAGTTTAGATCTAAATAAACTTGGGTTCAACATCAAGTTTGATATGTGTGCACTGTGCGATGACAACACCAGCTGAATTGTAGGCTACAACTCAAGTCAAGACAAGTCAATATGCAGTCATAACAGCGGTCACACAGTGAAAGGTTTGTAAAATAGTATATTTTGACACAGTCAGAAGATTTTCTTTGGCTATCTTCAGCTATGTTTGATATTTTATTTAACATTAGCATTATATAATTATAGCTATCACAGCAATAACTGTTTTGTTCATTTAATGCAGCTAAAAGGGTCAGCCAATATTGCTAAAAAGTAGTATTTTTATGAATTGATTAATTAATTTATTTTATAGTAGTCTATTATTTAAATAGTCTGATAAGAGATTCACATGTGATGCCAGTGAAAAACTGTGCAGAATTTTGTGAAGCTTCGCTACAAGTGTGCCATGTTACTGTCCAGATCTGAAAGCGGCTCTTGTAATAATTATTTGTCACATCATTAAAAATTGTCGAACAAAAGCGAGTTAATAGTCCCCAACAATGAGTGGAATATTCAGTTCATTGACGTTAATGGAGCCTGATGTGCATAATTGATATAGTATATACTACATGGGAACATAAGCAAAAAAAATCACACTAAACCATAAATTATGGTCGATTTCTTATATTTTTTTAAATCATGATGATCACAGATAAGCGAATACAAGCAGGTTCAAGAGCTGTGCAATAGTGATTCTTCAAATTGCTATAAGAGTTTAAAAATAAACTATTCAGAAACATAACAAGAAGCAAACTAAAACAAGATTTTGTAGTTTATTATGACAAAGGCAGGTCAGGTGTGAGCTTTGCTTCGAGCCAAGTTGAGCGCCGCCCAGCTAAAAACTTTATGTTTAAAACACCTTTTTTGGCTATCAAACACGTTTAGTGGACACATGTTAAGCACATAAAAGTTGGTCATCATAAACCTGTGTACACACCATGTGTAAAATGTGTAAATCGTGGAGTGGACACACCACATAAAACACATAAAAGTGGATAAGATAAAATCATGTGTTAAACATGTGAAAACGTCATGGGTAAAATGTGTGAAAAAAGGGTAAAACAAGTTAAAAAAAAGTGTTCTGGAGCTGCAGAATATTACAATCACTGGTTATCCTTGTGTTTTTTCAGCCTGGTATTTGCATAGATCTGTTAAATGAACTCTCATGGCCTGGAGAACACAATCCTCGACCTTTTCCATGTCCTTTCACCAGGGCCTGACTGCCATTGCAAATATAAAGAGACATCTAATTACATAATGATTTCTCTTGTTATCTAGCAGTCACATGTATAATAGAAAATATAACATGCGAAAATATCTGATTCTCCATAATGCTAGAGTTATTATGTTATAAAGCTTATCTTAACAAATGCTGTCCATAACGAATCATTTCTAGTGAAAAATGGCAGATGCCGGTAGATTATGAGCGGAAGATTACAATGTTCAAACATGACTAGTTGGCAGGCTTCATGGGATAAGTTATTTACATGTGGAAATATTCTCAGAATTCTAGTATTATAGAATTATAGGTGTTTTATACATAAACATTTTTACGTTAAATTCACGTGTAAAAATATACCTAATCGACACATGATTTGCATATGTTTTGCATGTGTTGTGTTTGCTGGGGATGTAGATAACAGTGTCTGTTTAGCCTACTCAGAGTTTAGTGCATTCTATATGAAAATGTAAATAAACCGTGTACCATAATTAGTTCATCAGATTAGTACCCTCCACAATAAAAACTAAAATGAGAGTTTTGTGATATATTTTTCAATTTCAAAGTGAAACAGTGATGACTCCATCTGCACCAAGTGACTATGACAAACTGTGAGTGTCCGTCGTTTTAATTCAAGCATTTTCCACTCGGAATAATGTTTTTAAACCCTGGCATAGTGGACCAGTCAGATAGCACTATTCCCGTGTAATATATATTAATGCATTTTATCACATTTTGACACTTGCTCAATGAAACACCACTGCCTGAAACCTTTAAACAGTCAAGGAAGATATTACAGAACCATGTTAGCCCAACACACTGATGTGCTTTCTTAACTAAAATAAAGGAGAGAATTTTATTGGAAATTCCCTTAAGCATTTAAGACATTCCAGTAATGCAACACTCTTGTTGTTTTCCAGAGGACAAGGTGTGGACGACAGTGGTGAACAACTTGCCAGCCCAGACATCTGTATCAGGTTCGAGCAGAGAGAGACGCACTGTGCTACAATTAAACTACAGTGCCACCATGGAACAGATCAGCGCCATTACAGACACTGCAGATCACTGCGAGCAGCAAATGACCTACACCTGCCGTTCATCACGCCTACTGAACACTCCAGGTACAGAGAGGAAATGTGTGTGAGTGGCCTTTAGGGTTTGGTTGGGTGAGTTGTAAGGGTGCGATTAGCATGTCTATCTTTAGTCTCACCTGCTAGCTTTCCTACAGATTTGTGTGTCAGCTGGCAGCCTCTGTCTGTCTCTGTCAGTATGTCTGTCTTCAACTGCACAGTTTCACTGTGCCTGTGTCCACTGTAGCCTCAGGTTCTTGTTCTCGACTAAAAATATTGGAGCCCAAAAAATTTAATCTAGTTAGCAAAACTTTGTGCAGAAATGTCTTGGTAAAGAAAACGAGGGTAGTCAGATTCAAGCTGACAGGAAAGCTATGGTAACTCAACTAACCACTCTTTACAACCCTGATGAACAGAAAAGCACCTCAAAACATGAAAAACTGGCTGTTTCGGCAGCTGGACTACAACAACAGAAAGCCACATCAGGTTCCACTCCTGATGTCAGCCAAGAAAATGACCTGATACTACAATTGGGTCTGACTCACCCAAACTGGACAGACGAAGATTTGAAAACCATCAAATTATATCTGATGTTACAGTTTAATTAATATAAATACAGTGATGCGAAAAAATAACAAGTATCTCATGGAAAGCAAGTATGTAATGAAGCTTTGTTTAACATATTTAAACATGCAAACACTCTTTAGTACATTGCCTACAGATGATATACTCATGATAAATCCTTCCTGGGTACAGATGTATGCACTTTCACTCCAACAGTTGCAAGAGTTACCTTCAGATCTTTGTTTAAATCGCTGTCACTTTAAGATTATTTATTTCTAATAATTATTTTAAAAAATTAAGAGTTCATTTCAAATTGCTTTGCAGTCTCATAGGGATACTTTTTTTTCTGAAGGCCTGGACAGCTTTTTAAATTTTGTCATGATAACATTACACACTTCAGTAAGAAATTATATAAAATTTTAAACTGCTCTCGATCTGGATAAGGACATCTGCCAAATGCCATAAATGAGTTTTAATAGATCAATATCGAAGAAACTTTTTGCATGTGACTGTGCTTTATTTACTTTATTTAACAGAAGAACAAAACTACTAAATGTCAGGTTGCATGTGTCATTTGCTGAAGTATACCTGTATCACCTTTATCTGTAGGCACTCTCTCAAAAGGATCAAATGTTTGCTTGTTCAGATATGGTAAAAAAAGAAAAAGCAACAATTTCCATGTGATTTACTTATTTTATTCACATGACTATATTTTGTCAATATGACATTCAATAGTCAGTACACACACACACACACACACACACACAAGTAATTTTGCTTTTAATACCTCTGCTCATCACCTATACCATGTGACTTTTGTAAACAGCACAGTAGAAACTGTCTTATTAAACGTTCCAGATATTGCTAACTGCTTCATTTTCCACATAATGTGTAACATCATATGAATGTTTTCCAATGCAGTACAGTTTGTCATAGAGTAAGCAGATCTCACAATGTGTCTCTGAAGCCAGCTCCAGAAGCCGAAGCAGAGATTGTTCTGTAAATATGATTTTTCACCTCTGGTGCCTGGTGGCTATGATATCAGTCTAATTAGAAACACAGTATCCCAAGAGAAAGAACAAATTTGTCCTCAACCATCATTTCGTTCATTATGTACTTTTTATGATAGCCTAAACATGGCAGGCTGTAGATCTTTTTAAATGTTGAAGTATGCATGCTTCAGAGGTTGCGACCCAGATCATGCTAACAAGCTAGTTAGAGGTCACACTATGCTAATTTCGCAATGATTTCAAATAAAATGGAAATGATTTATTTGCATAAATACTGCTTGGGTTTTAAAACATTGGCCTAATGTTCCAATGGTTATTTAAGTGTCAAATTGTTCCTCTGGCATAAAGTTAACAGCCATGTGCATATTTTCACACTTTACTTTTAATAAGTTGCATCAATTCTTATAAAAGTATTTTTATATTAAGTATTTGCTTTTCTGGAACTTTTCTGCCCACATTTTATACAGTTAGAACATGTAACTAAAATGTATGCAATAGTTATATTATTCATTCCCTGCCAACATTGAGAGGGGGATATGGTAATGCTGGATCTCTATCCATCTGTCCAATTTTCCACAGGACCATATGTTCAATTATGCATAAGTTCACCTCAACAAGGACTGTGACCTTGACCTTTTTTTCAAGGTCAAATTGAGGTCACTTTGTCAAAATGCATAAAAAACATTGTTTGCCATGCATTACCGATCACTAAACTTCATAGGACCTTCATATTTTATTTCATATTTTCATCTAAACACCCTCATGCATAAACTAAGAAGACCATAACCTTGACCTAGTTTTCAAGGTTAAATTTTCAGTTGGTCTTCTTTATGCAATTACTGATCATTAATATGGATCCATTGAATCTACGTGTTAGATTTGGTTACACAGTGGTTAATTAAACAAAATTAATAAACAAAGAAATGTAAATACTCAACGAAAAATTAAATAATAAAAAAAAAAATTCAACAGGAAATGTTTGGTTATGTAAGTATTCACGAACCCACCCCTCTTATGAGCTGTCTCCATCTTCCCTACTATTCTTACCTGAGACAGTAATTTGGCTTCAGTAACACCTGGGATATTGTTCTATCAATTTTACAAACTGGATCTTTCTTTCTTTCTTTTTATTTTATTTGGGGGTTTTTTGGAGTTTTTTTTTTTATGTTCTTGAGTGACTTTTTGACAGACTTGACAATAAGGTACCACCCACAGGCACATTAGGTGAGTCTGCATGGTCATGAGTCAAAGGTAACCTTTCAGAGGAATGAAAATGACAGTCTTTTTTGTTTCTTTTTTTTTTCCTTGCAAAACTGTTCATGGTGCCTTTTCTCAATGTGACCTACAGTATAATTATAAATTCAGTTGGTTTTTCTGTGGCCTTCAGCACACTTATTTTCAATGCTTAAAGCAGATATTGTAACAGATGTTAAATACATGTTTATTGGTTAAACGTTTGCGTTTTAGCAAAGTGTTATTCATAATTTCCACCTTATTCAGTAAATGAAATTGTATTTGTCACAGTCGGGTGGACGTTGTCTTGTGTTCTTGCTCTCATGTGATGAATGCCTGGGAGGATAGCGATGTCGATTGTGCTTTGTGGCTGCAGTTTGCCACATGTGCTCCAGATGGTTTGACAACACAAGCTGCTTCATTATCAACAAAAGCTGCTTCTTTATCAGCATGGTCAGCTCTGTTTGAGTGTGCTGGCACATCAGTGATGGAACCTCGCTTTGAATAAAAAATGTTTCATGTTTGTCCTCATGGGGTTTTTTTGTTTGTTTTGTTTTTAATTTTTTGCTGTTTTAGTGTGTGTGTGTGGGGGGGGGGGGTGTATTGATTTGGTTATTCAGACCTGCAACAGAACAATATTGTGGCTTGTCGAATTTTTTTATTTATTTATTTTTTTACTACAATGTTTAGTGGGGCCTATGGTGTTGTGGTTAGGGTGCTGGGCTCATGGGTTTGAATCTCTGGTATACTCTCACCATGCTAAGACCCCTGGGCAAAGTCTTAACCACACGTGTATCTCTGTCCACTCAACCACTCAATTGGTATAAATTGGTGCCAGTAAAAAATACTGTAAGGGTAACCTAGGATGGAATAGCATCCCATCCAGGAGGAGTTGAACTCCTAGTCGCTTCACGCTACAGAAACCAGGGATAGGAGGCAGCCATAGCCTAATGGTTAGAGGAGCGGCTTTAAGTGTGTGTGCTCATTGTTTACGTACGTGTGTGACTTTGGATAGGTCAAATGCAGAGGCAATAATTTTCCTTTTGGGGGTTAAAATCAAAATAAGCTCTGGCCTGATGAGCCAGTGGGCTTGGGTGTAAAAAGCCCAACAGACTTTCTATGCTTAGCACTGATGAGTGTTATATTTACTGTGAGTCCTCATATCTATCATCAGTATCAGTTGTTACTTAAATATATTGCCAGTCATGGCTGTCAAGATTATTATCCACATAAAGCTTGAGCCTGTTGAGCTTATTCTTCATTGTTTAAGAAACTCTTTGAGGTTGGAAAATAATGAGTGTAATGAGGCTACCCCAGACAAGGTGTTTATTTTCATATAACAACACATTCCCATATTCTGTATTCTTCTTCGACTACCAATACTTCAACAACAATAACACTTTTCTTTTATTATTTAAAGAACACTGTCATGCATTAATTCATTTGATGTTTTAAAATGTCTGTGCAAGAAGCTAAACCACAGCAACAGTTTACAGTGTTACCTCCGTGGGTAAGTTCTGGAACTGGGGCTTCTTCCAAAATCTCCTCACAGAACATTTAACAACCATATTTAAGATCTATGTATGTGTTAATTGCTACTGCAGAGATGGTACCATATTAGAACAAAGATATTGGTATTAGGGCAGTGGTGGCCCGGTGGTAGGGTGCTGGATTACTGATCTCAAGGTCAGGGATTCCAGCCTCACTATCAGCATGAATGATATTGGCATCACTGAATGATATTGGTATTAGCCCATGATGTGCATTAACACAGTGCTTAAGAACCCAAATTACCCATTTCATCTCATTTCTAAATGCTTTTCTTCTATACAGATGATGTAAAAAGCCATGTGTTAATCATTACTTTGAAACATTTTATTAACTTGGTACACACAAAGGCATACAAAATTTAGCATATAGAAATTTAATTTGGCTTTTCTCATTGTCTGAAAGTTCCGTTCTGTATTTGCAGCACTAGACTATACTGCCTGTGATTCTGTTCTACCGACAGCACCAGGATTCTCTACAGCATTACAGTCTGGATTGTGAATCCATTGTGCTTGGAAATATTTTTATTGACAGTGAAGCTTTGTTTAGTTTGATCAATAAAGAAGCTGTTTCAGGCAACTGCTTGAGGGACATTTTTAAAAATTAATATCTTAAAAAAATCAAGAGTAATTTGATGGAGAGGTTTTCATCTTCAGCACATAAGCATGCTTTATTTTTATTGTATTTTATTTTTAAATAAAAGTGCTGGAGTACCGATCCATCTGTCTTTCAGTTGATCTATCTATCTTTGGTTGTATATAATATTTAATTGTATATTTAGTAGCTTAGTGTAAAGTGACACATTGGACAGAAGCAGCTATTTTGGCAGGCTTGATGAATATACATTAATTTTATCTTTTGGGGAAAAGTCCCTTACTGGATTTTCCATTATGTACAGAAACTATAAAATCAGGGTATTTAGCAATAAGCTTCTGAAAAACCTTAGAATAGAAGTGTCTGAGTCATAATGATTAAAGGCTGTTGCACGTCAGAGCATGCTGAACTAATGAATTACTTATATCAGCAGACACTGTTGGTCAGTATTTTTTTTTATGTCCCTCTGCTCTGATAAGCATTTAGCTTTTAGCTTAAACATGACACATTCTGAAAAGCTATTTTCTGTACAAAGCTGCACATTTCCGAGTAAAACCAATGTCACTGAGGCATTTGCACCATGCACCATCCACTAATAGAAAAACTGTCCATGTTAATCTCCTTGACAGTAATGCCATCTGTATTGAGAGGATCAGACAGCAGGGCGAGTGCAAAATGAACGTTTATTCAAGTTCACGTCTCCTCCTTGGCGATAAAAACCACTTTGACTGTCTCCAAGAAGCAACACCCTGCTGAGAAGAGCATTTACTTTAACCGTTTGAAGCATGTATTGCAATTTTAAAACAGCATGAGTCTGAGATGATTATCATTTCACATATGCTCAAATCTAACAAAGGAATGGATCATTTTGTACCAGTTCATTGGCGTTAGAACATTTGTGTCTGGAGAAACATTTTGGAAATTACCAAGTCTATGCATTTAGATACCAACAGAGCATTTCTTTAAAATGTGTCAGTATTCAGTCAACTGTAAATTTAAAAAGCGAAGGATAGACTTAAAAGTGCATTGGATACTTCTTTGCCTAATGATGTTGTAATAGTTATCATTAGCATGCTGTGACAACATGTAGCAACTCCAAATAATCTTTTGTAAAATGATTTCTATGATGCATCTGAAGTATTTTTATGTAGGGGGAAAAAGAATCACAGCTTTGGGAGAACCCCATATTCGGCATGTTTTAATGTTTTCCCTACTTTCAAATCATTTCATTAATGACCCTTCAAAAAGAACACTAAATTGTGACCATGAATACACAAGAGCACTCCGAGAGTGTAAATCTCCACCAAGCCATGACAGTTAAGTACACAGCACCCCTGTTCATCCTGCTATACTGCCACACTTCCAAAATGGGATTTGCCAAATAAAATTTAAAGTTTACCTAAAAGGTCAATATGGTGCTCATTTTGTTGTGATTAGTCACAAATATGCTGGACATGTGGGGTCCATGCCTAGGGTTGGGAACCTGGCCTATAAAGTTTATATACGAGGCCAAGTAAGAACATGGTAATGCACTTTCTGCTTATACCAGCCAAGCTGATTGACCAGTAAAATAAGTACCAACCCAACATGAACCATCATAAAACAGCTACACTCTCAGGTATCAAGCTATCAAATACTTTTGGCCCAATGTCAGCAACATTGGCATTGTTAATTTTTTTTTAAGGTTTAAGAGTCTAAAAACTCCAAAATATATTAAAATATATAAAATATAGTAGCAAAATAGACAAAGTACTGATGAAGAAACCTAACAATTGTATATTTCTGAAGCCAGCAGTAAAGTCCCAGCAGAATGTCAGTCAATGTAAACATACAGTGTGGGTAATGCTAAGGGAGAGTGGAGTCATGTAGCATGATATAGGGTGTAAAATCTACTAGAGAGCAGTAGGACTCAGGTTCAACTTTTGCTGCCATTGGCTGACACAAGAATTAAGGGAAAGTGATTTTATTATGAATTTATTTATTTTTTTTTTTAGAAACAATTTCAATAAAAATGGCCATTCCCTATAGCCTTGCATTTAATTTTCAGGGCAAACCAGTGCAGTTTAGAGATTTAAATATTCAAGACATTATATGTTTGTTCTTCCCACATTGTTGATAACAAGCCCACAGAATTGCACTCTGTTTCAAAGCTCTATCTGGTTTCTGACGTACCAAGATAGTAATTCATCTTGTTTAGAATTTAGTAGTTGTAGCGGACATCTGGCCATTCTTAATGGTTTCATCTTCCATGTAAGGTTAGCACTGGAGAACTAGGGAACAGCCACTTGATTTGACGAAATAATAACAGACATTTGTCGCTAATATTCTATATATATGTCGCTAATATTCTATAAATATGACAAAGAGAAAAGTCCTCAAGATGGTCGGCAGCCCCTGGGTGGGCAAGTAACCATGTTGGATAGAAGCCTCTTACTGGGGAGAATCTGTCTGCTGGGCAAAGCTCCATGACTGAAAGAATAACAGCGAATATAATTTTTTTTTTTTTCATTACAATGGTGTCTGTCAGTCAGTTCTTAAAGTTGATACCTTTGAGGAGAAACTTGTGACAAAGACAAAATTGTGACCGATCACTGAGTCAGAGCATCTCTAAATAGTTTGAGGAACAAAGGTTTCAACCTGGTCTGCAAATACCCAAGATCTCAATCCAATCATGCATCTGTTGTATGTGCAGGACAACCAAGTCCAATCCACTGAGACCCCATCTCACAACTTGCAACACTTAAAGGACATGTTTCTAACGTCTTGGTGCCAGATAACATAGCACACTTTCAGAGATCTTGTGAATTTAGGCACTGACAGGTCCAAGCTTTTTTATATATTATATTATAAACATACCCACCTTCTTCCAGCATTTGTTAGAAGTGGAGCTGTGATGAATGCAATGCCTCAGGGATTTGGTTCGGTGTGTTTGTAGTGTGGTACTGTCTTTTTCATTTAGCTTGGACACACAATTGCTTGGCCTTCCTCCCTGTACCAGAAAGAACTCATTTGTCAAATCCATCTGCCACCTGTAATATGTGTTATGAGGCAGCAGCCACAGCTCTCTTCCTGCCAAACATCAGCCCACTGGCATCAAGGATGACAACAAAAAAGAATAGCAGAGGGGGAAATCAAAGATGAAAGGGGAAATGAATGTATTGGCTACACCTCCTGTATACCAGATACCAATTGCTGTTGTGGCCTTGGATTCTTGCCCTATATGTAGTACACTTCCATTGTGAGATGAATTCATGTCCAATTACTCTACCAGAAGCTTCAGCAAATGTGCGGGGATTTAATACATTGTCCTTCACACTAGTAATGATTTACAGCTGCTCCAGCAAATTGCTGTGTCTCACACAGAGGTGTCAATACTTTCTCATTAACCTGTCAAAGCATGGACCAGATGGGCTGCATAAAACAGCCAAAATACATTAATTCCACATGAAGCATAGAATTTTTAATGTTTTCCTTTCGAGGGGAAGTAAACAAATTAAGATAAGAAGGAAATATTTCTTTTGGTTGTTTCTGCAGAAATTGTGCATCACAAAGGTTGTGTATTTGTGGTAATATTATTTTACTTGCAAACTCCAGACAGTAATGCCAAGCCCGAGAACTGAACTCAGGCCTTCCTGCCATGAGGCGGATGTGCTAACCACTGTGCCATCATGCCGCCCCACATAGTCATTATTTCATTTTGTATCACAGTGTTATGCATATTTTTGATTAGTCAGAAACACAATTAAGCTTTTATTACATACAGTACCGGTTATAAGTTTGGATACAACTTTTAATTTAGTTAGAATGAGTCATTGTGTCCAGACCTTTGACTGGTACTCTGATATAGCAGCTCATAAACAATTGTTCTCTTGCAAAGCTCATTTTTTCCTTCTCTTCAAGTAATGCTGCAATACACTGTACCCATAACTTTCTACAGTCAGTTGTGATGAAAGTGCAATGGGACGGTAATTCAACTTGGAATTTGGGAAATCAGCAACTTGGGCAATATCCAATATCCATATTGGTTTATCAAGATTATACTTGTCTGGCCAATGCAAAAAAATTTTCATTCATAACCCCTAAATGTAGGCATTTCTTCCAGGGACTTTGGTTTCCTACTATAGTCCAATGACATGCACATTAGGCAATTTGGGCCTAGGTGTGAACTAGAAAAGCACTCAGAGAGCGCAGACCTCCACCAAGGCCGTTCAGTACCCTCATATGGTATTGTAAGAAATGCAGCATTTTTATAAATTCAATTTGTTTATTTTTTGAGCCCTACAATGCAAACAAACCAACAAACAAACCAATGCCGGTGAAAGCATAATTAAAGTGTGAATAGAAATGTGTGTTGGCCCTGTGATTGTCTGTTGAGCTGTTCAGGGTGTACACCGGACCAGGTCTACACCAACATTCCTGATGCTTATAAAGCTGACAACACACACACCACCACCACCAACAACAACACCCTGGCACATCTCAAAGTCTCTCTTTGTCCCTGATTCCTGTTTATAGACCTAAAATCTGTAGCCAAAGACCAGCAGTTAAAACAGTTCAGGTGTGGACTAAGGAAACCACTGCAGCTCTACAGGATTGTTTTGACTCTACAGACAGGAGAACATAGGCAGAGAAAACAGACCTGGAGGGTCACACATCAGCTCTGCTCTTGTAAATAATCTACTGCACCGAGAACGCGACCACAACAAGGACTGTTCCCGAACCAGAAGTTCAAGTTTCTTGGAGTCCACATTTCTGCTGACTTCACCTGGACCAGGAGGGGAAGGCACAACAATGGATGTACTTCCTCAAAAAGCTCCAAAAAGCCTGCCTACCTGACCCCTAATGTGTGGTTCAACAACAGTGCAGAGGACAGGAAGGCCCTGCAGTGGGTAGTGAGGACGGCAGAGCAGGTAATTGGACCTACACTACCCACCCCAGCCCACCCAACTGACATTTACACTGGCAGACTTTGGAGGAGAGCCAGTGGAATTATCAGGGACCCTACACACCTTGGACACCCCCCCCTTTTCTCCTCTCTTCCCTCCTGAAAATGGTACAGGACACTAAAATAAAAACTAACAGACTCAATGACAGCTTTTACCCACAAGCTGTAACCCCACCACCTTCACAATCACTGACTGAATAACCATCATTCAGACCTTATTCAGACTTAGATCTTCCTGGACAGTTCAATATTACTCTTTTGTGCTATTTTGGAGAATAACCACCTAGGGGTAGAGAAAAACAAAAAATAAAAATTCTCTGCATCCAGACAATAATCTCTGCCAAAATTTAATAAATTCTTCCTTGTACCATTTCTGACTCATCCTAAAAATTTCATTAAAATCCATTTATAACTTTTTGAGCAATGTTGCTAACAGACAGACAAACAAACAAAAAAACAAACATAACATGAAAACATAACCTCCTTTGCAGAGGTATCTCAGATTGCACAATCTGACTGGAACATATACACTGTTACCTATTGAAAGGAGTTTTGGGGGGCTCTGTGTTGCTGCTGTCCTATCTGTCAATCAGTGGTATCTTTTTGTTCTGTTTTGTAGTCGGTTAAATCGCGTTGCATTAAAATTCTGCTCAGTTTAACTCCATGCCTGCCCACTTCACATTACTTCAAAAAATTGCTTGTCATCGTTCATTTCGCTGACTTCACTTTGACTTTACTTAGTCGCTTGTTGCTTATCGTATTTTGTGAGCATGCCTCTTAAGGCAGGAGTTCTGACCATTCCCAGTTCAATATATTTTTATGATACAAATACAGTATTTTGGCTGTTTATTAATATAAGTTATGCTTAATTTATGAAGTATACATTTACCTAACCCATTTTTTAAAAAAAATAAAATTTCCAATCCTTTTGCCATTATTTGCATCTTTCACTATGATATAAAAAAATTGATAAGGGTGAACATATGGTCTGTGGCTCATGCACCCTATTATAAGAATCATGGCTTAAAGTAATGTCAGTTAACATTGACATTTGATTGTATTTTCAAATGTAAAAGGCATGAATTGTTTGATTTAGTCTTGGTTGATATACCATCGTTGTTCTGCATTCACATGACACTTAATTGCCTACTTTTTCAATGTCAAAAGATCAGGGTTATGTTTTTTTATGTTCTTCAGATGTCAAGAAATGAGTGGCTTCCTACGCCTATCTTCTTTTTAAAACTTTTATGTATATGAATGCATCTACATGTATTCAAGCATTCAATATTTTTTACCCTGTCTGGATGTTAAAGGTGGCAAGTATGTGGATTTTTGAGAGGCGGCAATAAAACAGAAACCACTCTCTCCTCAGGCATGTTAATTTTTTTTCCACTTTTTATATAATGGTCTTGTTCAACAGACTAAGACATTGACAATAAATATTTCATTATAACTCCACTCTGTTAAATTCCTGATTCAGATTTTGCATGTGTTGATTACCTTTCTGTAACAGCAATTCAGATATTAGTTCATATTTGCAAGGTTCACATTGATGCACTTCATCTAATATTTTACCTCCACCAAGGAGGAGATGTTTTCATTGGTGTGGGTATATTTTTGTGGGCTTGTTTGCCTCTCTGTTAGCAACTTCCTGTTCACTGTTTTTGACAGCCCAGATCCTATTTATTTATCTATTTATTAATGATGGATAGATTATTGAAGGATGATCTCATTAAATGTTGCTAGTAATCCATGCACTGATGACAAAAAAAAAATCCTGTTTCATAATGATAGAAATCTTTAATAATCATATCTCTGTCAAAACACATCTGAATTTAATGAAATCTGTTATGTATATGATGCTTTTGGTGGTCTGTTATGTGCTTTGATATCGGACCAAGTTTCTGATCTGGTGCATTTGGCGGCAATTTAAATTTAGTATGGAAAATACCTTTTTTTTTTTGGAAGTGAGGTAGGGCAGCGGGCCCAGCAGGGGGTGTTGTGTTCTTAATTTTATAGCTTGATGGAGGTTTGAGTTCTCTGAGTGCTCTTGTTTTTTAACATGCTCACATTAATTTTATCGATAGACACTTCAACAGAATAAAATAAATTTGATATAGTAATTTTTTCTGTGAAAAGACATGACTGTATTTCACCAAAAATCCCCATTGCCAATTTCTGGTCAGAAACAAGTTTCCATGCTGTACTGATTCAAATGTGTAAAATGGAGCCATGTAAGTAGCTTTCATTTACATAATCTTTCACTTGGTAGACGGTCTTATCCGGAGTGACTTACTTTTAGCATTTTTTATACATCTGAGCAATCAAGGGTTAAGGGCCTTGCTCAAGGCCCCATCTGTGGGAGCATGTTGGTACTTGAACCCTCGACCTTTGGATCATTAAGCCAGAGCCTTAACCACTGAGCCACCACTGCCCTACTCACTGAATCAGTTCCTGGTATTTTTACTCACTATGAAAGCTTTAAAGTGTGGCGCAAAAAATAAAAAACATCCAGTAAAAGAGTCTTGTCGATCAGCCTTTCACTAAGGCTCAAGATATATTAAATATCCAGGTCCATAGTGGCTGACTTTTCAAAAACCTTGGACGCTGTGACTTTTAAAAAAAACTTATCCATGTTGCATCATGTGGACCTCTTTATTGTGAGTTTTACTTTTACTTACTTTACTAGTCAGTGCCAGTTTGTTTTATTTAATGACAAGATGTTAGACCATATTGACATTGAGTTTTTCCATACTGCAGGGTTCAATCTTAGGTTGAGTTTTTATTCCTCTAGGAGCAATTTGTCTGCCTCCAGATGATTTTAGATCTTTTCGGAAGGTGTTTCACTGAGCAGCTTCCACATCAAAGGGAAGCATGTTTTGGTCTGAAATTCTTCGCAGCATTCTCCAGTGATCAAATCAGCCCTTCCTGATTCATTCACTGGGGTAAACCACTAGACTCCAAAATTAGATTATGTTGTTCTGCTAGAGTGCTATGAAGCCATGTAAAGTACTTCAGCCAATACTCTTGGTTTATCCATCTGGCCTGGGCCCTTTCCAATTTCTTCAGCTGCATTTGTCTACATTGCTTCTGGAGATTCTCCTGGGTTGTGTGCTTCTGAAGCTTTTCTCACACACGTGGCATTTAGCCAACTTGATTCTTGATTATGCTTGGCTGGATTATTTAAGATATCCTTTTAGAAGTTACAGCTATCTTTGGGATCTGGCCTAAAATCATTATTCACCATTGCACCGTTCAGTAACTGATACAGTCTCTTCTGGTCATATTGGAACATATAGCTTTTGTATTGGCTATACTGGTTTATCGGCTGTTCATATCTTCCCAGGTTTATAGCATTACATTTAAAACATTGTTTCAGTTCTTTGATGAAAACAGGCAATGCCTGTTTCACAGTGTATTTCTTCTCTGTTGGCATCTTTTCTACTGGTGTCATTCACCGCTGCCTTTACTCTCGGTATTCTTACAGGTCTCAAGCTTACTTACTTACTCCCCTGTTGTTCAATTTTACTTAAAATGTGTTCCTTTTAAGCCATAGTCATCCATTCTGATGCACCAATGTTTTGTAAGACAACAATAGCTACAGTCTGAACAAGACAATTGGTTTCTGTTATATAATTTGTTAAAATGTAAGCTAGCACTTCATTCACCTTCTGAACCACCTCCCAGTGCTTATTCCTTTCTACCTGCTTTAGCAACTTCAGTTACCCTACTTTGTCTTTCTTCAAAGCATTCATTTCTTCCTTGACTTTCTAATATTCTTTTAAATATCTTTCAGCCTTTTAGTTAGTCCCCCACATAATCTTGGAATTGGAATTCAGGCTGATCATGTTCACTGTCTTCACTCTTCATTTGATTATCAAGAAGCTTTCTCATGCTGTGTAGCATTTACTTCACCATGACTTTCTATTGCTTTTCCATACCCTCATCACTTTAGTCTGTTACTGCCCTTGTTTCTGTTCCAACTCTGCTGCACTTCCAACAGCTGAAAGCTAATTGTCGACCATAATCAACAATTGCGTGGTCTGCTGTGTTTTGCTCAGTCACTTTGAATGCACTCCTATTGTGGCAGGAATCCAAGAATCTTTTCATGTGCCCTCTGCTCCTTGATTTATTCTCAAAATAGCACCCCATGACCACTGTATAGCTCATTGTTTCACTTTCTACCGTCATTGAGGACCATGTGGTGCCTGCCCATGAACACAATAACTGCTAAGCAATATTTCTGCCAGTCTTATTTACACCATTATCTTTATCTGTGTTTAAGTTTATTTCCATCACATAGTGATGTTTTTTGTGGTTTGTTTCCCCTATATCCACCATGTCCTGCAAAACCAGGGGTACCAATGTGAAGGCACTATAAGTGGTTTATGCCAGGTGAGAGGCTAGATGGTGTGGGGACTGAAATGTTCTACTATACTTTTTTTATACTGTATTAGTCCCACAAGGGAAATTATTACCTCTGCATTTAACCCATCCAAAGTGAGAACACTCACACGTAAACAGTGAGCACACACACTCGGAGCAGTGGGCTGCCACACACATTGGGGGCACCCGGAGAGCAGTTGGGGGTTAGGTCAAGGGCACTTAAGCCATGAAGCTGGAGGAATGGAAGGGGCAACTTACTCCCCCACCACCACCACACATTTTTCCTGCTGTTTCAGGAATTGAACAAGTGACCTTTCAGGCCCAAAACTCCTTCTCTAATTATTAGGCTATGGATGCCCACATGATGCTGGATATGCGGAGACCAAAGGTGGGGTACACTGTGAAGAGGTCAACAGCCTATTGCAGGGCGAGCACAGGCACAAACAACCACTTAAGTTTACACTCATATTCTTACATATGGGTAATACAGAGTAGCCAGCTGACCAGGGTGTGCCCCGCCTTTGTCCAGAGGGGCGCCAGCCTCCTCGTGACTCCAATTAGGATTAGGCAGCATAGAAAATGAATAAATGCATGAATTATAAGGGTCTAATCCATGTTATATTTTCCTTAAGTAAAACACATTGCACAGACCAAACTAAGTGCTTTTGGAAATGTTGTTTAGTAAATGGATACAAATCACCACAAACACACCCTGGCCTACAGGAGGCCTACAGGTGCATTTTCACCCAATAAAAAACTGCAAAAAATGCGTCGCACTAGAACTAGAGCAATCTGCATGAAAGTTTGGATATAGACTCTTGAGTGATCAGACAAAAATTTATCAAATTACTTTTTCTAGTTTTAAAAATGTGATATGTATTACCAATAATTAATAAACAAATGTTCATAGCTAGAATACTAATTAGAAAGTCTTGCATATCTTGGCCATAATAAATGGTAATAAAATAAGACTTAATAGTCTTGTTTGACGTGGGCACTGGGGGTGCTATAAATATGCCAAGTCTATATTTCAATAATGGTTTGAATTTAAAGTCAATGGTCACTCCTCTGTTCATCACTACAATGGTGTTATGATTGCTTAAGGAGAATTTAAGAGAATAGAATCAAATTTATAGTGTAGACAGAAAATGTTTCCAAGAACCTGTCTACCAAAAATCGCAAATGTGTACCACCAGGTGTTCCACCAGGTGGTACATAATCAACGGTGAACACATTCCGGCCCATAACTCCTGAACCAAATCTCACACATCCAAATCATCACACCCCTGTGTTGCCTGAACCGAGCTTAATCAGATGACAGTAGCCACATAAATTTCTCTTTAAAAATTTCTCATAAAAGTCCAAAAAACTACCTTTTAATCTTCTCCTAGAGTTTCAAATATAACATCCTAAAAGGGACCTGAAAAAAGTTATTGAAAGAATTTCTCTACATTCAGAAATGCTTAAATTAATAATCAGCTAATTTTAGTAGCTACCATGACAAGTCTTGTATATGTAAAGGCAAGGCTCTTTGGGATAACACTTTGATGCTCTTTAATCAAATTTGATACGCATTGGTTACTAAGGGGTGCAACAAATATAACAAGTCTATATCTAATAGACAATAGCTGGTCATATCTTAAGATTCAACTGAATACACTCAAATTTACAGAGACAGACAATTACGCATAGACCTCCAAAAATGTGCACCATCAGGCCATCAAGATGGACTTGCACCAAAGAGCTTGGACTCCATTCATAACTGCTTGCAGTTCTAATGATGATGATGATGATGATGATGATGATGATGATGATGATGATGATGATGATGATGATGATGATGATGGGGCAGTGGTGGCCTGGTGGTATGGTGCTGGATTACGGATCCCAAGGTCAGGGGTTCAAGCCCCACTATCAACGGGTTCTCACTGCTGTCTCCCCAGTGCAGCTAACTGGGTTATCAAATGCCGGCCATATCTCTCACTGTCTATGGTGGGAGGCATGTAAAAGAACCATTGCTGATTTTCGTTAAGAGTAGGCTGCATAGCCGTCA
>JAOUQZ010000025.1:2762600-2777825 GCA_028564935.1 Neosilurus hyrtlii | reverse complement strand
GAGTCGGCTGAGATGGGCGCCAGCCTCCCCGCGACCCTAATTAGGATTAAGCGGTTCAGAAAATGACATGACATGATGATGATGATTAATATTGATTTGTGCCATGAAACTTCTTGACCTATCTTTATAATTATTTTTACATGTTCTTTTCACTTTATAGCAATTATTTCTTACAGTTTTGCTGGTATTGATATATTTTATTTGCTAACTTATTTATTTGTGTGTGTATTTGGTTTGTTTTACACACAGTGCATTGTCTATAATGAAATTTATATTCCTTTATATTGTGTTCTTATGTGGTTTTGTATTGTCTGATTCTTGTTTTATTACCTTCTGCTGCTGGAACATTGGAAAATTTCTCTTCATGGGATAAATAAAGTTTCATCTGATCTCATTTTATCTTATTTTCACATTGCAGCCGACAGGTGCATATGGTGAATAAGACCTGCTGCTTCATTTTCATCCAACAGGAAGTTATTATTAATAGCTGGAAAGAGTGACACCAGTAAAACACACAAGGACATATTTATTGTCAGATGTGTGGCTTATCCAAGTTGTCCTTCTTTTTATACTGCATTAAAAAAAAACTGTTACGCCCACTTATTTTTTCACGTGATGCTTTTAGAAGGAGATTGGGACCCCTGCAGTTCTGAACAGTGTGTAGCTTTTCTCCAGCAAGTCTAAAGGCTAATCTTTTCACTCTGTGACTCCCTGCTACTCTCTACAGCTGGGATAATCCCCAAATGCTTTTTCTATTCTCACCTTTTTCTTTTACAGTGTCACCTTCAGACACAACTTGAAGAGAATCCTATTTACTGACATAAAACATAAAGGTGAACCTTCTCCCAGGAGATTTAGGAAACTCTCTGAAAAAGGATAAAAGAACGAGCGGTCACTTGCATTCTCTTTATTATACCAAAATGGATGCAAAATTATTATTTAAGGCCTTGAATGCTCTCTGGCTCCTTGATTCTGCTACAAAAGACCACAGAGTCACACCAAATTGTCTCTGCAGCAGGGATATAGTTTTTAACAACTTCTGGAGATGGCTTTATATCCTCAGGAGGATGGAAATGTCTTCCTGCTGAAGTTTAGGAGTGTGTAGTTGGTCATAAAATGTCATAAAAAAGACCCAGGTTCTCACATTTCTGAATATTTTCCAGAACATTCTCCAAGCCTGCCCCATTACCTTTATGGCTTTAGAGGTTCTGCTCTGCCTTGTGAATTTATCAACAGAAAATGATTCAACATTTGGCAAGGTCTAGCACAGAGAGGAAATGAGGCACAGTGTCATTGTCATGAAGATCCACAGTGCTGTTGAAAGCTCAATTCTGATTGGCCAAGTGTTAATGTATTTAACATATGAGCAGTTTGAACAGTAGTATTGTATAATACTAAAGTATTTTAATATATACTGCACAGTAATGCAGCTATCTGATTGGTTCACTCTCTGAGGCATAATACCTTGGTCCTGAGTCGATAATGTTTATGTCATGCAACAGTGTGGGTGGAGTGAGGAACAGAGACAAGGATGCAGAACAGAAAATAGCTTTATTAGCTGTTATAGGCAGTCATATCCATAACGCAATCAAACCAACTGAGAGAACACAAAACCACTCGGCAAGACATGAGAGAAACTAAACACACTGGAGAATGCGGGAGAACTAAGGAACACAGGAAAACTTAAGCACGCAGGTAAAAACAGTACATGAACATGGTGAAAACACAGATTCAATGTTCTTTACTGAGTCGTGCTTGAATTTTGTTTATATAGACTGTTGATGAGCTGCTAAACTGCCTTCACATGTGGCTCATTGCCGATGCTTCTGTGTTGCCCACTGAGCCATTTGGGATATACATGCAGATATACATTTATGCAGTTCTCTTGACTTTGAACCCAAAAATGCTGCAAATGCGGCTCGAGCTGCATCAAACAGAGAGGAAGACGAAAGGAGACTGTGACAATTTAAACCAAAATGGTGGAGAACATTCATGGGTTTCAAATGTTACTGATTCTGAAATCCTAGAAATTCAATGACATGCTGGCCACAAACACATGAAGATAGCTATTCAACTCAGCTTTTACATTGTTGTTAGTCAAAATTTTATTGACTTATTACTTTTTATTGACTCTTTGAATGATTTTTAAACGATGCCATTAAGGTGGCATAGTGGTGCAGTGGTTAGCATGTCCACCTCATAGCAAGAAGATCCTGGGATCAAGCCCTGGACTCGGATGTTTTTGTGTGGGGCTTGCATGTTCTTCCTGTGCCTGGGCTGGTTTCCTCTAGGTACTCCAGTGTCCTCACAAGATTTCATAAGCTTGAGATGCTGGGCATGGGTGTATAATAAAATATGCGGTATATAATGCAGCATATGATTATGTCTATGTATCGATCCTACTGGTCTAGGAAGAGCAATAATTCAGGTATCACCTTCAGTTAAGAAGAGGAAAAAAATTCAGAGATTTTCAGACATGAATATATATTTAAGAGCATGTCTGTTCCTGTTTCTCATCAACTAATGGCATGTTGTTGGATGGAGAAAGACAGCAGATGTAGTGTCAAATCAAGCTCTGTCCCCAGTCTTGTGTGAAATACCTGATGATTGAAGGTCATAGGTAAAGGTCAGAGCTTGAGATAGAGTACTTATAACTTTGTAATTAGTGCCAACAGACATGTCGTTACTGGGGAAAAATAATAGGTAACCATATGTGACCCAGTCTGGCAAAATGAGTCACAGTGACCAAAAATTCAAAATTGAGTTAGCCATACCATTTTAAAGCTTAGAGTCTTCTCTTTTAAATGGTATAGGTAACTCAATTTTGAATTTTTGGTCACTGTGACTCATTTTGCCAGACTGGTTCACATATATGGACTTTTAAATGAGATAATTATCTTTGACCATAAGGGACCATGAAAGGTTAAAATCAAGGTCACATGATTTTGCATGGCTATAAAAGTGCCAATAGATGTGCCATTACTATGAAACTCTAATACGAATACAAATATGAACTTTTAGATGTGCTAAATACCTTTGACCCTGAGTGACCTTGAGAGCTTGAACCCCAGCCACCTTGTAAAACCTTCACCTTGATTTGCTCATGTCCACATACTGTACGACATATAATAAGATAAGCACATGGGTAAATAAAACCAGTACCCATATAGGGTATATTTTCTACATTATCCATGCTGTGGGGCGGAGGGACATTGCGCTCTGAACGTCTTTATAGTTTTGTATAACTTTATCATTTTTTCTGACTTAATCTCTGAACTCAGCTGCCTTATGCTTCTACTACCATTTCAGTCAGTACCTTATTATCTAAGGCAGCAATTTAATAGTTGTAAGGGTTTCTGTAAACAAAACTGTTAGAGATGTACTTGAAAGGTAGAAATTCAGATCCTTTCAAGATATCACAAATGACTGCTATCTGGTGAAGGAATATAAGCCATCATCTAAAGATTCATAATTTTCTTAACATCTTTACTACAGATAATTTTAAAAATGTCCAGTATATTTGTAAACATTCTACTCTAAGCTAGCAAGTAATGCAGTCTAACATATGAATGAAGGAGTTGCATAACCATTGGAATGAATACAGTATTAAAGTACTTATGTACATACATTGCTTTCTCACCCCCAGAACATGTATACTTGTTCCCTGTCTTATGGTCCCTACTTCTGGTCTTTGCCTGAATTGAGAGCATGTATGTTTCCTATGTATTTTTTGTCTCTTTGCCACTCTCTCTCTCCCTCTCTCTCTCTCTCTCTCTCTCTCTCTCTCTCTCTATCCTCCTCCCATTTGTTTTTGATGCCTTTCAGCTGCAAGTCTAAATGTTATTATGTCAAAAAACGTGTTGGTGCATGATAAAAGAATACAAAAGAGGGCAAGAAACATGTTTACGTCCTATTCACTGAGCAAACGCAATTAACACTAGTCAATTAATCCTCATTTTCAATTGCTGAATTGTTTCAGTTTATGAAAAATCTGGGACATCATTAAGGGTCTGGGGTAATTATCATAACACGGATGATGGATTACCGAGGTGCTTTGGATCAGTGGAGGTCGGAGTTGTGGTGTTTGAATACACATGACGGATTATTCACTAGCAGGCTTGAGCTTATGCTAATAAGCCTGAGGATAGAATTACAAAAAGCATGAGGGAGTAAGGGTTTAAACAGGATGTCATTTTGGTGGTATTGAGGAAAATAAACCCACATTCTCCCTATTTGGCTGTGAATTTTTTCTTATAAATGAATAAATTGTTTATTTATATAATTGTTTATTGGGTTATTTCTTATAAATAAATAAATAAATTGTGTACTGAACCACCACCCATATACCATATGTATTCATCCAGTTATATGCATTATAGTTTACATATTTTATTCTGCATTAGAAGAGGTCATGTTATTTGCTATTTGTTTTCCCTATGTTTTCCCTATTTGCTATTTGTTCTCCCTGTGGGTTTTCTACCCCAATTTCTAGTTCCTTCCACCTCCCAAAACATGTCTTTTGGTGGAATGACCATTCTCAATCATGACCATCTAATGAAGGTAGCCCTGGAGAAGTTAAATATCTATTCACAGCAATGCAGTCATGAAAAAAAAAAAAGACAAATGCCATGACAACCAGATGTCAACAAAGAGACAAGTCCACCAACCCGAATGACATCGCTGCACCGATCGATCTCTGTGTTTGTGTCTGAGCTTGTCCTTGGGGTCGGATGTTTCTACACCATTCCACCCTGTTATGTTTCCCTGCAGGTGGCTGTTCAGAGAGAGCAGTTGCTCTCCAGGATGGATCATGGTAGTGAACGCCAGGCCGAAGGAGGCGCAGACACACAAATAGAAATCTGCAATCATTTGACAAGATGAGTCACACCAGATTGACTCAAAAACAACTTCATAAGTCAATGATGTAGATGATCAATCAGATTATTAGGGTGTAGTGCAATGTCACTATCTGTCTCTGTATTCATACCCTAAGTGGGTTTTGCTTGACTCAACTAATAATGTGCATGCAAATTATTTTTATTTGAATCCACAATTATAAGCCAATTGCAATGGCTAATATAAATGGGGCAGGAGTTAAATTGAACAATTTTACCAATAAAAAAAAAAAACAAAGAAAAGAAAAAAGGCAAAGTGAAAAGGGTCTTGCAAAACAGTTTTACTGAGATAATACTGTTCTTTTCTTTTCCTTCTTTTACATTTTCCCCTTTCCTTCCTCTTCCTCTTTTTACCCTTTTCTTGTCTTAAGAGAAGAAGCGCAGTGAGAATGAATATCATTACTCACTGACACTCACTCATTTGCTAAACTGCATAATCCTACTCTGGTTGCGGGGAGGATGCAGCTTATCTCAACCGATACTGGGTGAAGGCGGGGCACACCCTGAACACCTCACCAGACCATTGCAGGGCAACACACACACAACAGTTTACACCTACACTCACACCTAGGGGCAGCCTAATGTGCATGTCTTTGGACTGTAAGAGGAAACTGGAGTACCCAGAAGAAACACACAGAAATGCCCAAGCCTGGGACTCGAACCCAGGACGTTTTTTCTGTGATGTGGACATGCTAACCACTACACCAATTGCTTCCCAATATCATTGCTACTTAAAAACAAATATTTTGTACCATCCTGTGGGGTACACAACCTCCATCAGGTGCTCTGTAAACCTTTTTGCCAAGCTTCTTTCTAAAGAATCTGTTAATTTTAAATAAATACAGCCAAATAACTGTATTTGGGTACCTGTCTATTATATTTATTTTAAGGGTGAATTTTTTAATTTATTTTTTGAATTTTTGATTATTATTATCTTTTATATGGTATTTGTTTAATTTATTCATAAATTAATTTATTCAGACATCAAAAGCAAAAAATATTAATAAGAATTAAAAAAATGTGATAAGAATATCTCTTACATATAAGTAGGGCTCATCATACTCAGAGCCATCTATGCTTATTTTAGAGCTACAATTAAAATTCATAACTAAATATTTTAATTTATCCATCCACTACCTATATCACTCCTCCATCAGGGAGCTGGAGCCTGTCCTGAATGACTTTGAGCCAGAGGCAGGGTACACGCTGAACAGGTCACAAAGCCAGCGCAGGGCAAACATTAATACAGCAATTGACAACTTCCCCAGGATGAGTGTATGCTTAATTCAGTTTCGACTTATTTAGTGTTGTGACTTGTTACTTAGTGTTCACTGTGTGTATGATTTATTACACTTCCACTGACAGCATTCGGAATTTACACAAGTTGGCAGCACTGCTGTAGGTGGGTTGTGAGTGAACTGGCAGGCAGTGTACCACTCAGTAATGATCTTTATATCATAATCTGTAAGAAACATTCAACACAGTTGCCTGGTATGGCATCTGGAGTAAAGTCAATTGTATGGATTATGATAAATATGGCCATGATGAGGGCTAGGATAATTGGTTTAATAATACTTATAGTAGGTTAGCTAATATTTCATACAATGCAATTGTTTAAAAAACAGTTGATGTAGGTGACAAGACATACATAACATCCATCTATCCATTATCTATAATGCTTTTCCAGGGTCAAGGAGCCGGCTAACATCGAGTGACGGGCAGGGTACACCCTGACCAGGTTGCCTGTCCATCGCAGGAACACAAAAAAAATGTTCAAAACAAAACTTGGAAATTAATTATTGTATAATGACATTATCTCTCAAGATTTTTTTTCCCTTTTGTTTTAGCTTTAAAAGGTTTGCATTAGCAAAACACTACACATAACTAATAAAATGGAGTAGAGCAATAAGGCAAAGAAGCTGTCATTTTGCTGTTGCTGAAATTTCAATTAGTTCAATGTGACAGAATCATGAATGCGGTGACCGATGTGGAGACCACAGCCACTGTGTTTGTGTGGTCAAATTAAAGAAGAAATCAAGCTGCCTCAGATCACAGGGTGGATCAATAGAGATATTGCTAAGGGAGTTTCTTCTTACAGGCTCATTAGACTGCCATGATGAATGAGAGAATGGAAGACATGACTGCAAGCTAGAACAAAAAACCTGCTAAATAGTTAGCACAAACTTATGCTTATCTTATCGGTAGATAGTCAGTTAATGATTTTAAGACTCCACAGCTCATATAATGTGACACTGATCAAGTGGCGCACTGTTCCCAGTTCCTGGAGCGAAGCCTCCATTCTCATTTTAAAGAAGCATAATAATTTGCAGTGAAGGGAAGATGAGTTTCGATCTACAATCCCACGCTACATGGAAAACCTGACTCCTTATATTTTACTTTTTCTCTCAGGTTATTCAAAAAAAAAAACCAAAAAAAAAAAACAGATGATAAAGATTGACTGGCACAGCATGAACTCACATTAAGAAGAAAGGATACAGGAATTGATCCCGCAGAATAATGTGGCCAATCTTCATTGATGCACAGTAGTATGGACAACCCTGCACTCTCTATTAGGAAATCAGACCTCTTTTTGAGTATACCTCTATTAGACTGTATATATCACCTTATGGACTTGATAGCAAATATTGTTAAAGGTATCTGTACTGGCATGAACCTCAGAGCTGTTTACAGCCCACTAGTAGGGCAAGCCTTGGTGAAGAAAGAAATCAGACCAAGAGTGGCCATAAAGACCCCATGACCCCATGGAATGTCGAATTAGAGTTACTAGGAACCAACTATAGAGCTAGTTCTGGGATAGTACCCATAATCACGTGGTGACCCGACTACACATCTTTCCCAGACCAGTTTAGTCCGAAATGTCAAAACAATTCCATCTTGTTGGCCACATGCAGCATCAGTCAGAAAGTTAGTACATAATTTTAGAATGGCAAGGTCTCTGGAGACATGAGATGTCATTTCTTTTTGACCTTACAGTGTTGGCTTTACTTCCACACACACATTAAGGGCATGGGTACAAAACTTCTTCACTGGTGGTCGTCTTCTGCTGAGATTGGGTGTGAGATTACCAGTCCCAGGCTAAAGACCTCAAACCCCTAGGTATATTAAATAAACATGAAATACAGTCTTATCTCTTGGAAATAAATTATAATCAGCCACAATATCTTTTTGAAAACAAACAAACTTTTTTTCCCTTATTCCTGTATGCGAGTGTCAATGACTGCTAAACCGGGCACGAAGATATTAGTAAACATTGCATTTTTTTTATATTTCTCTTAAAATCATATGCCTTCTTTTGTTCCATTCCACTAAATTTCAGACATTTTCACTTTCTATGAGTCAGTGTTTCACTGCCATACGTAAGATTGTTCCTTTGATCACCTGGTCTTTGATCACATGCTCTTGTTACCATTATTGTAAACAGTCACAGAATCAGAATAAGATATTAAGCAGGTGAATAAGAGATACTTAGCCAGTGGGCTGGGGTGGATTTATTAAGAAACCTTTGTATTCAATCAAAATGAATTGATAATGGAAGATAAAACACCCAGCCTCAGTTGTAAATAGGGATCTTTAAGCTCGGGGCAAGAATGTAATCAGGTATATTCTGAGGTTGAAGCCCAGAATATTGTTGACATGCTTTTCTGCTCACCACAAAGAGTACAAAGAGTGGTTTTTGAGTTACTGTAGACTTCCCGTCTACTTCAACCAGTCTGGCTGTTCTCCTCTGAAAAGTGCATCTCACTGAGTGTTTTCTTTTTTTTCCATCCTCACATCATTCTGTGTAAACTCTACAGACTGTTGAACTGTTGTGTATGAAAATCCCCAGGAGATCAGCAGTTTCTTACCAGCTTTTCTGGCTACAATGCCACGGACAAAGTCACAATCAAACCAAACCATAATTTTAAATTTGATCCTCGAAGACAGTCACAGACCACAGAATAATAAGGAAAAGTCCTGAAGGCAAAAGTGAAGAAAAAGGAAAAATAAATCTCAGTGAGCTTTCATTTCTAAGCAAATTTGACTGGAGAGTTTCCACATTTTTTAATATTGTCTTTTAAGTCTAGAAGAGCTGCTATTATGAAGGTTATATCCCAGTTTCATTTTGAACAGTCTGGGGGATGATGACCTTGCATTTACTTCTCTCAACTGTACAGAGAAAAAAATCCTAATAAAAAACAAATGTAAATTAAAAAAAAAAACTACAACCTTTGCTAATATATCACGTTATTGAAGGTGAAGCCCAGGCCCTGTCTTTTTTTTTCCAATATTTTTTGGGGATATAAATCCTGCAGGTTGAAAATAAAGCTGCATCTTCTGCTTTAAAATGGCTTTTACTGGAAGAAAATGAACAAAGCTTTGGTTGGTGTTTTATTCCCAGCAAATTCACATTGAAAGTCATTGGTTTCACTTATAGTCAATCAAATGAATCCTGTTTCATTTTCTGTACTAAATACAATGTAAATAATAACTCAATATTTTTAGATTATTATTCTTTATGTGTATGTATGCATATGAACATATATAGTTATGTGTATGTTTTAGTTGTCTTTTGTGCGCTTTTTAAAATTACCAGAGAGCTGCTAAATTGGTTTTCATTGTTCCTGCAGTAGGTGAAAATAAAGATCTTTACCTCATCTTATCTTATTAACATGTAATATCTGTGGATTAAAAACATCATCCCAAGTTGATGCTTGAATCAAATTGGTGGACATTAACATTTTGCTATGGTCACTTGGAGCATGTAACACAATTATTGTCATGTTTTAAAGGAAAAAAAAGAAACCACGAAACTGTCACCCGACCTGCCTTTGTAAAGTTTCAAATCCATACATTGCGTCACAATATGTACAGAAGTGGACATTCAGGGAATATTCTACGACATCCACATCACCTATGCTGTACAGTTGTTAATTGTGCCTACTAAATGATTAGCGTTTCTCTTCTGTTAACTGTGTAGTATTTGTTCCACTGACTGTGACATCTTCATATAATATAACATTTGTGTTGTGTTTGTGTTTTATCAGATGGGACACCATACACATACTGGGTGGGCAGAGGTAATGAGAAACACTTCTACTGGGGTGGCTCATTGCCAGGGGTCCAGAAATGTTCCTGTGGTATCGAACGCACCTGCATCGATCCTAAACACCACTGCAACTGTGATGCAGATCAGAAACAGTGGTGAGTGCTAATTTTAATACTTAATAACCAGATAATGTATGTAGATTTTAGCAATATATGGAGATACTCCTGCAAAAAGTTAATTTTCCTTGCTTTATTCAGTCAATCAGATCATGAACTGAAATTTCTATGTGAAGTTAACTGGCAGATTGGCTTGTAACCCACTACACAAAATTCCTATAAAAAGCATAGTGTGCAGAAGTACGATTGGAAATTTAATCTTACCCTAGCTGAATGCTAGCTCTAAAGCTTTGTTTTTCGAGCGATTTGAATAGTGCTATTAGATTTTAGGTTAATCTGTTTTGGTTTTTTTTTTTCTTGATCTCAGAATTCTTAAATAGTATTGAATTGAAAATCCTTAAGGTATTTATCAAAATGTTTGAAACACCCTTATAATGAAAAATATGCAATTATTCTAAATGTATACTGAAATTTTATACATGAAATTTAGATATTGATCCTTGGTATATATACACAGTAATTAGATTTATTCAAAATAGTTTAGTTGTGTTTAAATGGTAACTAGTGCAAACCAAACCTAAAATCATTTCTGATTTATAAAACTTTTGCTAACTTTTGGACATTTTTTTCAGAAAGTATGAATCATGTTTGCTTCACCCTTGATCTTTATTTAGCGATCCATAGAGGACATAGTCGCAAAATCCACTGTGCTAAATTTTTCAAAAGAATTTATGTTCCAAACATGGCATATGTTAAAACTTTCACTAATTCAGCTGATCCATTACAGAGCATCGGCTACCATTAGCACAGATGAAATCTTCCTTTTTTTGTAGGGTGCCATTTCTTTTGTCCTTATTGATAAGGCTAGTGCCCTGCGATGGCCTGGCAAGCTGTCCAGGGTGTACCCCGCCCTCGCCCAGAGTTGCCTAAGATGGGCCCCAGCCTCCCCGCGACCCTAATTAGGAATGAGCGGTTCAGAAAATTAATGAATGAATGAATGAATGATAAGGCTAGTTTGATTTTTTAATTATTTTTTTTTCTTTTTACAATTAATTAACATGAAAAAACTCTTCATTACATTTTGTCTGCAAAAGAAATAAATAAATAATTTGACTTGACATTGTAAACATATAATCCTTATACACAGATTTATGTAAACTCAGGAACTCTTAAAGCATACAAATGCTCTCTTTTAAATAACTGGGTTTGTATGAATAATAAATATTTATATAATGTTCTTGTGTAAATGCTCCTGAGTAAATTTGTTTGTATTCAGCCTGATGAATAAGGTCCACTGATTGCAATAGAATCCCAAAGCTTGTGGATCCTCCATATGTGTGTGCGCGTGCGCATGCATGCATGTGTGTGTGCGCGTGTGTGTGTGTGTCTGTGTGTGTGTGTGTGTGTGTGTGTGTGTGTGTGTGTGTGTATACAAGTGAAAGTGTATTTAAGGTATGCAGGGAATAAAACAGCCACTATAATTTCTCTTTATTTTACGCATACCACTAACATAACCACTGCATAAACAATTTGATTTTTCTTATAGCATGTATGCTTGAACAGTCTGGGACTCAGCAGGAGTGCAAGTAGATGGACTGAATGAATATAAAAAGCCACACATGATGCTGTAATATGGCCTTCCTGAACATGATAATGTGTTTGTTGGAGCAGTACATACACTGAGACTTTGTGCATATTGTCTCTTTAAAGTGAAATCATGACCTCCTTCAGTGGCTGTACAATGTTTAAATTTAGTTTACCTTATTTGATTTCACCAAAATAAGAAGGTAGTCGAAGAGTAGCCTAATTTTTACAAAATGTCTTTTCTATAATTTTGGTTGGCTTTTTTCTATTTATTTCTTGTAAGCTGTTGAGAATAATTTGATTCCTGGATGTTCCTAGAAACAATCACAACTGTAAATGAATGCAAATGTGGTATGCCATTCAAAAATTGTAATTGTGAAACTGTTATAATATAAACACGTAGATAATTAAGAATATCTCTGCTTCATGTTGTTCCTCATCACCCCTCCTTGTCATTGATTATTCATCATCATCTCAGTACGGATTATTTATGACACATTGCATTTGTATATATACCCAATAAGAAAGAAGTGATAAGAAAATATTAGGTGGTTATTAATTGTTTATTAGTTTTTGATTCTTAAATCACCAACAGTATACAAAGACAGCAGGATTTAAAAGGGTAATTTTTGAGTTATGCTTTTAGCAGTGATCCGTACTTAAGATACCATCGATTTGATTTTGTATGGTTAGTACAGCCTTCTGGTGTCTGTATGTGTTCGTGATGTTGATTGGTTCTTATGCATCATGATTGGTTGTTCATTCATAGCAACAACTTGGAGCATGCGAAATCTGAGAATACATGACATACTAAAGTGTTTTTTGTTTTTGAAAACTTTTAAAGTTTAAAGTTTTCTTTTATTACCAAAACAGCTATCTTTAGGTGAAGGCAGGGCACACTGTGAACAGCTTGCCAATCTGCAAACAACTGTGCAGCCTACACATGCACAACCATTCACACTCGAACCTAAGGGCAATTTGGAACAACCACTTAGGCATTTAGCAAACTATCATTCATTCATTCATTCATTTTCTAAGCTGATTAATTCTAATTAAGGTCACAGGGAGGCTGGTTCCCATCCCAGCCAACTATGGGTGAGGCTGGGGTACTCCCTAAACTGCTCGCCAGACCATTGCAGGGCCCACACACACACAACCATTCACACTCTCACTCAAACCCGGAGGCAGTTTGGAACAGACAGCCTAATGTGGATGTCTTTATACCGTGGAAAAAAACTGGAGGAAACTGAGGAAACTCACACAGACACGAAGAAAACAGGCAAAGTCCGCACAAAAATGCCTTTGTCGCGCACAGGACTTGAATCCAGGTTCAAATTCTTGCTGTGAGGCAGAAGTGCTAACCACTATGCCACCATGTAGCCCAGGTTTAATACTTATTTCTTTCTAAATCAATGACAAAACCTTTGCCAGAAAAGAAACACATACGTAGCTGCCCTTACAGAGTTAAAAATTCTGAGCACAGAATCCTTATATCTGTGGGATAGAGTATTTTTTGGCAAACAAGGAGTTTTCTAATGCTTCTACTGATGTTTTTATTAAGGGTCACAGAGAGTCAAGCATAAAGGGTACAAATGATGATAAAGAAAAAGGGCTGTAAAGCTGGGTGTTATTTTGGATCTCTAATGAGCTAGTCAGAGGTCAGAGTGGTGAGGTTATGAAAGGGAATATAAATTATTACCGTATACAGGCGTATACAAGTATAGCTCAGCAGTAGTGTTTGTTCCAAATTATTATTCAAATATGAGTTTGCTTTATCTGAAAAAAATTTTTGCTTGATTGTTAATCAATTACATTTTTTTCTATTGCAAATATGTATTCACAATATTATTTGACAGTTTTGGGATTTTTTGTACCATATTTTCCAAAAAAATCTTATTTATTTGAATTTTAGTGTTCCAGATTATTATTCAAGTCAAACCAAAAATGAAGAAAATGAAAGTTCAAACAAACATAAAACAGAATTTTTTTTTTCATATAACTAAATATTTCATCTTTAATCATTACGATAACAAAATATGCAATATATAAAAATATTTAAATAAATAGGATTTATTTATGATAAATAAACTGATGATCAGGGAATCTAATATGGCTTTTCAGCCTTGTCTCTTATGCATAGATTTCTCCAGATTTTTGGAAACTTTTGATGAATGATGTACTGTATATGATGAGATAATCATCTTCGAGTAGATGCAGTTTTTGCCCAGATGCTCTTTTTATTCCCAATCATGTTACTGACCTTTTGCCATTTAACTAAATTATTTGTAAAATGTTCCTCCGGCTGTTTCTTTTCAGCAGCACATACTTTTCCATTCTTTTGTTACCCCTGTCCCAACATTTTTGAGACATTAAATTCAAAATTAGCTAATATTTTTCATGAAATATTAATATATCTCACTTTCAGTAGTTTATGTTTTTTCTGTGATTACAATAATGGGTTTGTGAGATTTGCAGTTAAAATTGGGGCTGAAGTATACACTAATTACAGTGATACTTCTTTTGCTGTTAAACTCAGGGGGGGAAAAAATTTAATTCTCCTAGCGTTTACTGTGCTCAACAGTCCTGTGTTTTATCCAGTGGCTTTGATCAGTTTTTGTGGCTATTGGTTTCCAGGAGAGAGGACTCAGGGCTTCTGGTATATAAGGACCACTTACCTGTCAGTGAGGTAGCTGTCGGAGACACAAATCGACCTGGATCAGAGGCCAAGCTCACAGTAGGACCTCTTCACTGTTATGGAGATCGTGAGTTCATTTCTTTAACTTTAGGAGTGTGTAAAAAGTTGAATATGATTTTTTCCCCTCCTATGATTATGTATAGCACAGATCTCTGCATAAAACAGGCTTCAGAAAAATACTGTATTTTTGCTTTGCTATGCTGTCAATCAGCTAATCCTTCTGCAGTGTCAGATTATTTTTATATATGCAGTGTTAATGTGCAGCATGTATTTCTAAGGGATCTACTTTTCCATCTCTGCTCTTATCAATTATGAATTTTCATACCTCAATATTTTTATAAATTGCGCTATTGTTGTCATTTTGACACTGGCTGCAAGTGATTACCTGTTTCTCAAGGGCATCTCTATTATGCTGCTAAAAACTAGTTGTTTTTTCACTTTTATTTACCCGTGGAAATAAAACATTTACCAGTGATTTAGCTTCAGAGAAATGAACAACATGAATAATTTCTTCCTAAAGTTATGCTTACTTGTATAAACAGAATTCATCAGATTTCATTTTATGGGATATCTCCTGCAATGGCACAGCAGTGCTCTGTTGTAGTACTGATTGAAAAAACACAAAAAAATCCAATTTTCCCTCTATTACATTATAATGAAATAAAAAAAAAAAATCTGTATCTAAAGACATTGCCACTGATTGACACTTCTAACAACACCTACTCAGGTTTGAAAGATTTTAAACAGCAAGTAGAAGTCATGCTGAATGTGAAATATCATCCTTAAGTTTCCAGAGACAATGTTATTAAACGGGGCGGCACGGTGGCGTAGTGGTTAGCACGTCCGCCTCACAGCAAGAAGGTCCTGGGTTCGATTCCCAGCTCGGGC
>JAOUQZ010000025.1:2739063-2754663 GCA_028564935.1 Neosilurus hyrtlii | reverse complement strand
TGTATGTGTGTATATATATATATATATATATATATATATATATATATATATATATATATATATATATATATATACACTCACACACACACATACACACGTTTCAAATTTGCCTTTTCTGAAAAAACACAAACTGTGTTCATATAAATGTAATTTTTAATCATTAAAATATTAATTTGAACATTATTGATATTGACAACAATTAAATTTGGAGGAAATACAACAAGCACATCACCCATCCGGTGGAATGGCTCATTATATGGCTGTGTAGAAAAAAACATTACATCATGCTTGTAGTTCTATTTCTAATCATTTCTGATAGTTTAAATGTACCTGATGTTGGACATGTGATCGGTGTTTCACCTATAACTGATCAGTCACGTGTAGATATCATTGAGTCCAGATGAAACCTGTCTCAGGCATAAATAAGCAAAGCTGCAGAAACAAAGCGCTTATGATGTGTAATTCAAATTCTAAATGTCATAAACACCCATATATAATTTTTTTCATAAGCCGTAAGCCATAACCATCAAAACTATAACAAACAAAAGATTGAAATATTTCACTTTGCATGTAATGAGTCTATATAATATATTAGTTTCACCTTCATTCATTGATTCATTTTCTGAACCGCTTAATCCTAATTAGGCTGCCACCCATCTCAGCTGACTCTGGGCAAGGGTAGAGTACACTCTGGACAGCTCACCAGGTAAGAAACACAGGGCAGAAACACGCTGACGGCAACCCAATGGCCTACTCTTTATGAATGACAGCAATGCTTCTACATGTTTCTCACTACAGACAGTGAGAGACATGGCTGGCCTTTGATATCCCAATTAGCTGCACTTTGCGGGACAGCAGTGACAACTCATTGATAGTGGGGCTTGAACCCCCGACCTTCGGATCAATAAACCTTAACACCTTAACCACTGCAATAAAGATACACATGCAATAAAGAACAACAACAAAATATTGCACAGAAAGCTTTATAAAGGAAACATGTAGAGGTTTGGTGATTTTGGTGTTATAAAGATGAACCTGTTAGGATTGAGATAATAATATAAAAATTTACAAAATCCTGGCCAGTTAGTAAATGTTCATTAAATCACATTAAATACTTTTTGCTGTTATGAGCTGGATTTTATTTCTCTCTATGGGTAAATAATTCACATCATTTTCACACAGAATACAGAGTATGAATGAAAAGTTAGCGATCATGAATCGGGGTCATACTTGGCCAAAACCTTGCTTGATACATGTAGTTTATCACTTATATGTTTGTTGTAATTTGATTTAATCATTTTTATTTATTTGAATTTTAAAAAATAATTATTTTATTTTTAATTATATATATATAGTATATATATATATATATATATTTTTTTTTACAGCGGTTGGCTTTTCCTTTTCTTTTCTGTGGAAGAGTCACGGCACAAAACCGACAAAACTCACAGCGGAAGTCAGAACACACGGCTTAACGTGACAAAGACCAAGGAACTGATTGTGGATTTTAGGAGATCCAAAACACCAGCGACCACCAGGGACCCTTCCCTTTTTGTGGAAAAGATGGAGGATTACAAATACCTTGGAGTTCATATTGACAGTAACCTGGACTGGGTTTAGAACACTACCGCACTTTACAAAAAGGGCCAGAGCTGCCTAAATTTTTTGTCTGTTGTGGCCAGTGCTATCCTCTATGCTGTTGCATGCTGGGGCAGCTGGCTGAGGGTTGCAGATGCAAACAAACTGATCCGCAAGGCCAGTAATGTTGTGGGGATTGAGCTGGACTCTTTCATGAGGATTTATCAGGGGATTTAAATCCCCTGATGACTGGGCAACCACGAAACAGGCTTGTCGGGATAAAATTGTAGTACTATTATTTTTTCCCACATACAATATATATTTAGCACTACTTTGACGTATCAAGCACTGGTCTACGGAAAATCTAATCAAGATTTTATATATATATATATATATTCTTAATTCTGGCTGCAATGCTATAATTAAGGTGAACAAAGTGTACATTTCTGCCATACCAGACCAGTGGACTTATCTCAGATAAAGCGCTACAGAAACATAAAATAAAATAAAAATTATAATAAAGAAAATATGATACAAGTACGGCAACAATGTTGCAATGCATAATTTAATGAGTTTTTACCTTTGACATCATTACCAAAAGACTTGAGATAAACACATCGTACAAAATAAATCCATATAATATAAATACAGTGCCCATAAAGTGTGATTTTAACAAACAAACAAAGGTTTGGGGAAAACATAAAACACTTGTGAACTGAATTCATATGTTTCGAGTTATGTACTCTGAGATCTCTAGCAATAATTATGATTTGTTCACTTTGCAGATATTGTAATTCAAATAACTTTTTGTTGAAATGACAGACATGTCAAACATGCCATGACCAATCACCTACATCAAGGGTAAAGGTGGAAACGGTCTGTAAATACTCAGTTACATACATTAAATTATGATTTAATACTGATTCACTTTAATATTATAAATAACAGACATAAAATATTATTAATATATACATAGAAATAAATTAAGCAGTATGAAGTCTTCTGGCTATTAATGAACTTTTTCTTCCCTAAATCTTCTTAGTGGATTCATTTCTGGATAGAGGAACAGAAACATATTATACAAACCAGGCACAGAGCATAATTACATTTAATAATAATAATAATAATAATAATAATAATAACAACATCACCAATGATGATGGATGAGGGTCAGTAGCAAAATGGTTGTTATATTTGTAATAAATAATGACAATAATAATAATAAACGTTGCAGAATGTCATGATTTTCGTGCTCACCTCATTCCCAGGTGATTTTCTCTTCCATACATCCACCAAAATCAGGCGTGTCTGTAAAGCCAGTCTGGATATCTGCTCTGTAGCCTCCTAAAAATACAATAAACTTTATAAAAGAGACCATATTAGAACAATTCTTCAACATGGATAGTTTTCTTTTTCTTGGAATCATCCATGTTCTCGCTTTCACTGTGTGCCTCCTGTTTCTTCTGGAATGTAAGTTTCCCTGTTCAGATTCATTTGAAGGTCTTTGCTTTAGGGGTCTCTATATAAGAAGCAATTACACCCTTAAGGTTGCCAGATGAAACTATTTTCTTAATACAAAAGGATATGGGAGGTATTTGGTTTTTTATCTTAGATTTGGTAAAGTTATATGTTTATAGTTACATTTAATCTTCCAGAGGGTCTGTGAAAGGTCCGTTCCTGATATTACATACATCTTATAAAGCAGATATCAACGTTCATTTCTTTATTAGCCTTTTTTTTTGTTATGTAATTGAGAAACCATTAAAAAGTGTAAAGTTGTCCGTCACAAATGTGTGAGATGTGTGAAACGTGCCTTGGCCAGAGATGCAGCGTGCTGTGGGTAGAACATGGAGGCGCTCAGAGTCATCAGTCCAGTGGGGAAGAGAAGCCGTTTTACCCTGCCACCTTAAACCAAAACAGAGGGAAAACACACAGCACAGAGATTTAAATACCACCTCATGCAGGGCCATCTTTGAGATAAGTTCAATAAAAAAATTAATTAATTACAATAAAAATTACTACAGCACCACCTTAAGGTCAACCTGTCATTTTACATGCTTGAGTAGGCAGAGAAATTCCCAACCCAGCCTCCAAATTTAGAGTGTGCATAAAATATTAATAATAAGAAGAAGAAGAAAAAGAAAACAAAAGCAATAAAGTTTCTGCAGCGTCTCTGCTGGACCTCTAAAATTAATGATCATGACATCATTTGTCAATTTTTCCCGAACCTTTGGCGAGATAAAGTCCAAGGATGGCAGAAAAACCCATAGCGCCGACACTTGGGTAGAACTCAGGTGGAGGATTAATCAGAAACGCATAAGTGTCTGAAACAATACACCAGAAACACACTGTAAAAACACTGCACGCAAAAAACATATTTATAAATAAATTCTGTTTTTACACCCTGATTAAACCTTCTCACCTCTCACAGTCTGTACAGATGTGTTAATACCCGGCTTGATGGTCTTATAATATTCCTAAAAGAAGTAAAAGTTGTATTATAGGAAACTTGTACATAAGCAATATTTCTGTGTCGGAAACAGGAGATTTCCTGAATACCTCGACTTTATCCAGGGCGTATGATGTCTTTTCCTAGAAAGAGGAAAAAAAATGATTGCATGAAATAATGCTAGGAAACACTGCACACATTCATTCTGAACATCATGCCTAGAAACAATATTTATATTTCAGATTTCCTGATTTTGACTTTAGTTCATGCAGTTCACAATATGTCCAGTAGGTGTCAAGACTAATATGAGTTTAATGGCAATAAATAAGCCAAGTGGGTTTTGGGTACACAGTCCAAAAACATGCACAGTAGGCTAATTGGCTGTTCCAAATCACCACTAGGTGTGAATGTGAATAGTTGTATGTGTGTTTGCCCTAATGAGCTGATGAGCTATCCAGGGTGTACCTCGCCCAGTCAGCTGAGATGGACTTCTGCAACTCATGACCATAATTAGGATGAAACGGCTTAGAAAATGAATGAATAAGTGAAATCATTTACTTTAACTGCTTCAGAATTTCTCTTTTAAGACTCTGGAATTTCTTGGATGCAAAATTAACACAATATATAAAATACATGTAAAATGTTAACAATTAAAAGGAATTACTCCCTTGAGGACTGGAATATTAATCCCAACTTTATTTTTTAAGTATTTATTTTAGTTTAATCATTTCCCCCCATTTTATTTAACAAATTTCTACAGCAGATCATTCTGTTTTATCCCTTGTTTCATCAAGGGTGGAACTTTCTTCTTTTATTTCTTTAGCCCACCACAACTTTATTTCATGCTTACATAAGTGTCACCACCGTCATATCTCATGGATCACTATCTAACCGACCAAGCAGCCTTTACAATAACTTGCTCTTCACAACTTGTGAAGTGTCTTCATGACGCATGTTAACTTTGGATTTCTCACATGCACTATGACAGTTGTAGAAAACTTGAGTCTATTTAAAGGTCCTGTCTTACATAAAAAAGTTTTATGTAAGACAGGACCTTTAATAATGTTTTTGCTGCTAATAGTTCATGGTGACTTAATAAATCGAACCTTTCAGTTCCAACATTTTTCACAGCTGTGTGTGCTGTGATATTTGAGTTCAATTTTGTGTTTCCGGGCTCTTTAGGCCCACAGCTTCCAAACAGGCTAAACTAGGTCGAGTCAGGTCACGTGGTACATGAAACGTCACACACTGGACTCGGGAAAAGCGTGGAAGTAAAAACATGCACAGTATGGCTGAAAACGGTCCTCACGCACGCAAAAAACAGAAAACCAGAGACATATGCTCAGTGGAATTTTGTAGCAAGTCCACCGAGGATTGATAATTCAGATCACACATTATATATATAAATAAAGGCTGCGGAGTCGATTCCACCCCGTTTGAGGAAACGACTCACATGTTCCAGAAGCGTCTTTTACATTAATAAGAAATCTTAGGGTTAGTTAATATTTCATGGATGATTAAATTACTTTGACAGATTGTAATGAGCTGTACCATGCATTTATACATGCATCTAAAATAATAATAATAAAAAGCTTCATATACATTGTACTGCACCCTGTATGTAGATACTAATTTTTATAGATGCTTGAGTAGATTTATACACTGTATATTTATACACAGTATAACTACGGGATATATTTACATATGTTGGTTTGTGTATAATGAAGTTACACAATATGGATTGAAATCTGATCGCAGACGATGTTCACCATGCAGTGCTTCCGAGTTGCTCTTCCCTGTCGTCTTAAACCTCTTCACTGAAACATGACCCCAAACCTTCCCCCATGGGTTTATATGCAAATAAAACATTCCCTAAATCATGTTCATCAATGTCAGGTTCACTGACATCGCTCCAATGGTCGTTAAATTGACTAGAAACTGACGAGGACTCTGAGGCTGCATGCTTGCACGCTGTAAACAACAACCTATGAAACCAGTTTCTGACATAGCAGATCATGTCACCACATTTGCTGTGTTTTGGAGGGCTAATGCTGCTCGCTCAAAAAAACTGGATTTATTTCTTTATCTACACACTTTCTTGTACTAATGATTTCGACACACTTAGCAGGTAAGATTTAACAAATTTAAGCATACTCATGTCCTATGCAAGACTGGACCTTTAATAGTGGCGATTCACACTTATACAAATGTCATAAAAGTTTGAGCTTAATTTAGTTGCTGAATTCGTTTCACATGTCCACACAGACAGCCCAATAAATTAGAAAAATACTGAAAAAATGTATTGCACACGTGTGCCGCTGCTGTCGGCGCTGAGTGCACTTGCACTTGTTTGGTCAATGTTTTCTCTTTTTTTTTCGAATACCAATGAAGAGTAAGTTACGTAGCTGTTTCTTTACTGAAAATAAATGGAAACATTTCCAAAGCTCCGCTTTTGGGCAGTGCCTAAACATTTACATTACTTCCTGTGATGGCATTTTTGCTTAACTTTAGTGGTTGTTCATACCTGACACCATGCTGAGTACGGCTCAGCTGATTTCCTCACTGCTGCTACGCTCTGCTCCACATGGCCTACTTCTGGCTTCACACTGTGTACTGGAAGGTCTGGAGTGGTGTACAGAGAGAGCTGAAACAAACACAAACACACGCATGCACGCACGTGTTGAAGGAATGCATGCATGCAAATATTTAATTCTCAATCCTCAAATCTGGAGCACTGATGATTTATATTTATAATTAGAATGTGCTTTACAAAATAAAAGCACAGACCTCATCGGTAATCAGAGAGGAATCACTTTCTTCATTCTCACTGGCAGCAAAAACCTGTCCGGACATGAGGTACAGAGAGCCGGGCAACGTCAGCGGCAACGCCACCTGCAAAACCAAAACCAAACAAGATGTCACTTCAACTTTTTTATTTTTTACTGATTCTCCATCTTACCTCTTAACGTTGTTATTATTTCAATAAAATAACAATTTTAATTTAATTCTAAATAAATAGAAATATATGAAGCAATACTATTATTATTGTTAATATTACTAATATTGTAGTAAATACCATTGTTTTGCTTTTATTCCAACAATGCTGCCTTCCTTCTGATCACTTTTTAATTCATGTCTGTTGCAGTTAAATTAAAATAATTATCGTCACATTGTTTATGAGTAAAAAAAACACTTAACATTACATTCTAATCATTATTAATATTTATAACTAGTTAAAATGATAATACTGATATAAGCCTGTTTTGTTTTTCTGGAGGCTCTTCTGCCTCCCTCATCACAATGTTAGCATGTAGCTAGCTAGCATCCACTTCCACCGCACGCGCTTAGCACGTTTAACTAACGTTAAAAGGTTCTGCACCACAACAATTTAACCTAACCTGATAATACTTTTTAAAACACGTGACAAACTTCCTACACCTTTTTGGGTTATTTGCTTTACCTTCAGTAGTTTTCGGCTTCTCCACATTCCCACTGAAACGAACCGTTTGCTACGGCAGCCCTACGGAGACATTTCCTCTGAGGTTATTTGGAAACACGTTCCCAAAATAAATGTGAGTGTTTTTGAGTCAACTTAAGCATTATGTTCTACCTTCCTTCTGTATATTTGTTTATTAGATCCCACTTAAAGCAAAACCACACCAGTAAGGCTGTAAATAAATTCAAACTTATAGCGGGGTTACATGGAAACCAAACATGTTTTGAGAATTGTTTTATTACAATATACAAAATAAAAGTCACGGGAGGATGCAGGATGCTAATCAATAAGGATGGTGTTATGAAAAGTAATGAACAGCTTTTACTTTCAGTGGACTGTTATGTATTTCTCAGTCATTTTGTCAGTGATTATTTATTTACTATAGAAAAACATGTATAGTACTAACACTGTGGAAGATCTCTGTAATATGTACTTAAATAATACATTTAGTTTCATATTACAATGTCACTGTATGATTATTAAAGGGGAATTAAACCCAAACTTAAAATCTTGAATGCAGTTTAAGTTTGTACTAATTAACTGAACCTTAAATGTAAAAACAAACAAACAATCAAACAAAAAAAGAGTAGTAAATCCACACACAAGGGACGGCAGTGTACAGTGAAAAGTGGGGCATGGGTGACGTTGAAGATACGGTTAACGCAACCGTGTTGTGCATTAAATGCACTGAGGTATATTCCATACATTCATGTAAACGAGCAAACTCTTGTCTGATGTCTGTAAATGTAATATAGTATGATTGCAAATGTGCCTGGCTTGATTTTCTTCAGAATTTCACAAGTTTATATCCGATTTGTTAATATAAAACCTGCATACTGTTTTTACTGCTGTCACCTTGCCTTCTTGGAACTCAAGATGTCCGCATCCTATTCGCAGAAGTGAAATGAACTACAAATGGCGGCCTTTTCAAACAGGCTAAGGCAAACTATCCAATGCACTATTCTAGCAGACTGCAACCTTGTGGATGTAAAACCACCCGATAATGAAAATTTACATATTTTCAGTGGAACAGGAGCGTTTGTAGGGTCTTCCTTTCGTTTTCTTTTAAATCCTACCATTAGAAATAAATGATAAAATCATTCATTTCCTGAACCACTTAATCCTACTAAGGTCGCAGAAAGACTGAAGCTTATCGCAGATAAGCCTCGCCAATCATGAAAAAATCATGTTAATAATAAATTTGATAAAAGGTTGGTGACATCGTAAATTACTGAATGTTTTAAACCATGTTACTGTTGTTTTTGCTTTAAGGTAGTAGGGCAGTCATCTTAATTCCATGTCAAGTTAATTTACTCGAATCTGTTTATACAAAATTAGATATATGATTAATATTATAGATTTTTTTTAAATCATGCACTTAAAATGTTATTTACTGATGACAGTAATAAGTGTGTTACAAAAATGTATGTTTAAGAATCAAAGCAAAGATTTACACCAATCAAAATATACCAGGAACTATATATTAAAATGTATCTTTAAAAATGTTTCATGTATCGGATTATCAAAGAAAAGAATCAGATCAGTCTCACTACTTACTACACATTCTGTTGTGTGTAATAACGTACTGTATATTAGTTTATACTACAGGAGAATCTGATTGGTCCACTATCTGGGTATTAAAAAGATATTATTATTCATTTAAGAGATTTTTCTCATTTCTGATTGATGGAAACCGCACCGAAGTTGCAGGGGGTGTCACAAAACATTTCCTAAGCCTGAGGTGGAGAATTTTATTAGTACATACCACCGCCTAAGCAAAAAATAAATTATAAAAATCTTGTTTTAGTTTTCTTTTAATTTTCCTGCGTAGTATAAATCTGAAACAATTATTTGCCTCCCGCTCAGTGGATGCCAAGTGGGTGTCAAACTCATTTTCGCTGAGGGCCGTCACGAAGGTCACAAAGTGGACTTTTCGCAAAAAAATCACAGATGTACATGTTTCAAATGCAAAATTGGGGCGAATTGTTCACCAAGTTCGCACTGGTTCATCTCGTGCGTGCTGACTGTGGAAATTTTACACATGTTTGAAATTATTGCCACAGTCTGGCGAAGGAGAGCGTTCGACCTGCTACGTAATCACTACCATGTTATGAACGCCGAAATGCTTCTTTTGTTTGCCTTTTTGTGTTTCATTTGCCACGTGCATCTTCCCAACATGTTGGCAAAGATCCCTTTCGTGCCCATTCATCCCCTTGCTCAGCCTCTTGTGGTGCCAAGGAGGCAGTTGACACGTACTTAACACGCTTAGGGTGTGAAGAGACGATGGTGATTTTACAGAAATTGGCTGCGAAAGTGGAAAAAATAGTGTAGAAATCATGGATTTTTAATTCGCTCTCATTCGTTGCCTTCACCGTGCATGTTCGCCCAGTGAACAAGGGGTTTAAATTTAAAGGTGATCAGAGACACTCATGTGTGGTTCTTCCCCAAAATTTTGACACAAATTGTACAAAATGTATTTCAGTGCAGTAGCTAGTAGTAACCGTGAGGTCAAAATCTGTGAAAATGTTTAAAACGTTAAAATCTGTGAAAACGTTAAAAAAAATTTTTTTTTAAATCCAAAGCTGGCGTGGAAGAATTTGAGCACTCTGCACAGAACCTGGACCTCAACCCTACTGAGCACCTTTGAGGAAAAATGGAACGCCGACTGCACCCAGGTCCTCCTCACGCAAAATTACTGGCCTGATCTTGTCAGTGCTCCTGTAGCGGAATGAAACCAAATCCAAACAGCCATGCTTTAAAATGTAATGGACAGTCTTTCCTGAAAAGTGGTCATTACAAAAGCAGTTAGTGACCACCTCTGCTTTTTCGACACAAGGCTTTTAGGGAAGAAGTGTGGCAGGTCTCTTCCTTAGAGGTAGGGTGAGAAGTTCTGTCACCCGGAACTCGGAGTAGAATCGCTTCTCCTTCGCGTTGAGAGGAGCCAGTTGAGGTGGCTCGGGCATCTGATTAGAATGCCTCCCGAACGCCTCCCTGGTGTGGTGTTTCGGGTATGTCCAACCAGAAAGAGACCCCGGGGTCGTCCCAGAACACGCTGGAGGGACTACGTCTCTCGGCTGGTCTGGGAACGCATTGGTGTCCCCCTGAAAGAGCTGGAGGAAGTGGCTGGGGAGAGGGATGTCTTGACCTCACTGCTTGGGCTGCTGCCCCCGCGACCTGACCCGACCCCGGAACAAGCGGGAGAAGATTGAATGATCACCTCAATAGTTTACTGGTGGGGGCACAATGTCAATATCTTTAACAGTCAGTTTAGACGTCAGCATTATCCCAAACCTCTCCTTCAGAATCTCCATGATTTCTTCATCAGTAAGATTTGCTCTGGTGCTCTTTACGGCTGGTCCGTCGTCACCGGCCAGGTGGGTGATGATCAGTTTGCGTCCCACTAGAGTAATCCTCCCATCGGGTAGTAAAAGAGAGCAGAGGGTCTTGCAGAAGAACACGGAGCTGATGGAGGTCTGATGGTACTCACACATGGCCATGAAGTCCTCTCTCTGACAGGGCTGCAGGCTGAACTTGTACAATTCTACCCATGATGCACCGTTCCCAGTCTCTGACTGCGTTTCCATGAAAAGCAGACCTCCGTGCGCTCGAACCCGGTACACACCATGGCTCTGGACCTGAGGACTGTCGGTCTCCAGGGACAGAGGGAGCTGGAACCCGGCGCCGAAGCCCACATCACAGAGCCACCTCTCCCCGTCCAGGGTCACCATCAGGATCATGTGGTCAAACGGAGGTCCGTAAGCGCCGGTGAACCGATTCCTCACCTGAGCAGACAGAACCGCGACCTCAAAGCCGAGCTGAGATAAGAACCAGGAGAAAATGCCGTTGTTTTCGTAACAAAACCCGCCGCGTTTCTTCGAGACGATTTTGTCGTAGATGGACGGGAGCTCGAGCCGCACGCGCTCTCCGGTGTGGACGGTCAGGTCTTCAAAAGGCACCGCGAGCAAATGCTGGACATGAACAAGGCGCAAAGTGTGCAGAGTCGGAGAGCACGTGCACGACCCCGAGCAACCAATCCGCACTAAATACTTCTCCACATCCATATCCTCATTTACACAACAGGCTAGTAAACAAACACAGTCCACATGAGTGCTTCCGGAAACCGAAATCTAGCTTCCGGGCCGCGTTGCTCTATTCATACCACAACCAGAACACTTGTACACTTAGTAAAAAAAAAAATAATAATAAGCACCTAGTATTTCCTGGTGCAAAGTTCACGTGCAGGTGACCTCTCATTTCCTACAGCAGAAACTAAGAAGTGCACTTTTCTCTGTGTTCCCTACAAAGTGCTAGGCTTACTAAGTCTTTTCATGTTCAGATGAAACTCAAAAAATTAGAATATCTTGCAAAGAAATTCAACTGAAAAGGTAAAACCAATATTATATAGACTCATTACATGCAAAGTGAAATATTTCAAGCCTTTATTTGTTATAATTTAGATGACTATGTCGGGGTACACCCTGGATACTCAATGCTTCCTTCAGTAGACAAGCTTAATGGAGATGCTGACTTCATTTTCCAGCAGGACTTGGCACCTGCCCACACTGCCAAAAGTACTAAAACCTGGTTTAGTGACTGTGGGATTACTGTGCTGGATTGGCCAGAAAACTCACCTGACCTGAACCCCATAGAGAATCTATGTTGCATTACCAAGAGGAAGATGAGAGACATGAGACCGAACAATGCAGAAGAGCTGAAGGCCACTATTGAAGCATCCTAGTGTTCTATAACACCTCAGCAGCGCCACAGGCTGATAGCATCTTCATCACTCCACATTGAGGCAGTAATTCATGCAAAAGGGGCCCAATCCAAGTACTGAGTACAGCTGCATGATTATACTTTTCAGAGGGCTGACATTTCTGCATTTAAAATCCTTTTAAAAAAATTTATTTCATGTTATATTCTAATTTTCTGAGATTTTGGATTTGGGGTTTTCACAAGCTGTAAGCCATAATCATCAAAATTATAACAAATAAAGGTTTGAAATATTTCAGTTAGCGAGACAGAATAAGCCTTGCAAAGTTAGCCACATCAGGAATTGTGATCACAAGAGCCCTGCACAGGAATGGACTGCGAGATTGCAGACTAAGAAAAAAACTTCAAGCCAAATATGAAGTATGCTGAGGCCAACCTAAAGAAAGGTTATGCATACTGGAGGTGAAACGTAACCATAAAGATGTTGCTTATTTGGAGAAAGAAGGAAAATGTGCATAGCAAAACTGGGTCTGGGTTGTTGCTTTGTCTTCCAACATGACGACGACGAGTTTGAGAGACTCACTAAAGATGAATTGGCTGGGATTTCTTAGGGGACACGTCCAAGAATTGTTGAAAATTACAACAAATGACTGCAGGCTGTTATCTGGCAAAAAAGATACATAACTGTCTGTTGGCTTCGGGTGGACGAATAATTTTGACCACAGAGGAATTCACTGCTGTCCTGTGTGAGCTGGGAGAACCTACTGCTTATGAATAAAGAGATACATTTCTCAGTAATCAACCAGCAGAGAGTGCTGTAGGACATCTCCAGAAATCTAAAACAAAAAGAAATCTGTTCCCACTACTTTTCTGAAGCACTGAATAACTTGCTTGTACCCACAAGCTTCTATTTGTTTCTATATACTCGATGAAATCAAAACGCATTTATGTTTAAATATAATAGTGTTATTACACAGTTGGGTGCAGAAGCAAACCGCAGTGTGACTTGGTGAAAAATGCACCTTTATTTTATAATTATGTTTAAAGTGGCAGTGAACAGTTAATTGTGTGTATTGAGCTGTGTGTGTAATGAGAGAAGAGATAGAATGACAATTAAATTATTTTATTTATTTTAATAAAAATCATATTTTAAGGTTGGGGCAGTGGCGGCTCGGTGGTTAAGTTGCTGGCTTACTAATCCAAAGGTTGGAGGTTGGACCCCCACTATCACCCAGTTGTTACTGATGTGCCCCCCATGCAGCTAACTGGGTTATCAAAGTCCAGCCATGTATCTCACTGTCTATGGTGAAAGGCATGTAAAAGAACCATTGCTGTCATTCGTAAAGAGTAAGTCATTAGATTGCCATCAGCGTGTTTATGCCCTGTGATGGTCTGGCAAGCTGTCCAGGATGTACTATGGCTGCTGAGATGGCTTTCAGCCTCCCTGTGACCCTTATTAGGATTAAGCTGCTTAGAAAACGAATGAATGAATTTTAAGGGTTTGAAAATGCAAAACGCCATCTAGTGGTTTGAAACTTGCAAAGCTTGCTCTGATGCAGGGTCAACCATTTGGTACTTCTCTACATCATGATTTTTAAAAATAATAAATGTTGGTGCCCCCTCTTTGAATTGTCACCTTATCATGGTGGAGGGGTTTGCGTGTCCTAATAATCCTGGGAGCCCCTGGTAGGGTCACCAAAGGCAAACAGGTCCTAAGTGAAGGTCCAGACTAAGTGTTGTTCAGAAGACCCCATAGACCCCAAAAAATTGCAATTGCTCACCTAAAATACTCAAAAAATAGATTTTTCCCCCCACAAATCGTTTCAGTTCGTGTATTACGGTATATCCTTCTTATCGATTTTGCATGTTTTTTTCTTCTTATAGTCCCATGATTAATAAGATATTAAACCTCACGATTTTGCCTATTTTGGGGGCGTGTCTGGCTTTTATTGACATCTCTGGATGGTGTGAGTGACAGCAGGTGTTTGCACGGAGCTAACAGTGTCTTCACCAGGTAACTGGAGTTTTTTACGCTAAGTAAATATTTGTCTTCCTAATGGTTTCCAGTTTTAAAGCCCAGTATATAAATTTTTAATTAAATATATTGTTTTCCAGTGCACTCTAGAAGCTGCTGCATGCTTCTCTTGTTTAGTTAATATGAATAATAGATGCAGCTTCCTAACAGAACTAGTTATCCAGTGGTGTTATCTGATGTCTTTACAAAGCGAATGGTACTTTAGTGTTTAGGGTTTTAGGGTTCGAGTACCAGAATCAGTCTGGAGGAAAACCCCTGAGATTAACTGTACTGTGTTGTTGTAATGCACTGCATTAATAATTAAAACTGTAATGATCAGGACACTATGACAGTTCAGGTTAAGATTTCTAGTTCTAGGGGATTTAAATGGGATTAAATCAGTAATGTAGATTTATGTAAGTTTTTTACATGGGATTGTTTAATTTATATTTGGTACAGGTAATACAGTATGTGATGTGTAATGCTTGCTCTGCATGTAATGTTTGAAAGCATGTGTTAATTTATATAAGGTTTTATTGAAATATGTCTGTCCTGTGTTCCCACTCTTGTCCTGAACCTAATCATGGTAATGGGGCTTTAAACTGAGACAGGATTTAATTACATGAGCTTTACACTTGTAACGTTTTTTCAGGAGATCAGATGTCCTGTCTGTGCTCTGACCAGAACACCTGTCAGACCTTGAAGGCTTCTGCATCACTTTGCATGAAATGTCTTACAATTTTTATAAACTACATTATGTTTTGCTGGTAATACTGTGTACTGTAAATTGGGAAGATATCCAGTAAAAACTGAGAGATTTGATGCCATTCATCTGGTTGTAGAAGCGGGAGACTGCATGAACATCATCCTTAGTTCTCAAATATTTCATAAATATTTCTATTGTTGTTGAAAGCTAACATTATTTACAGATTCAGGCAAAAAGTCCATGGATGCATTTCTTGCAATAATTTGTTATTATAATCTGCTATTGTTAAAATCCATATGAGAAATGCACCTTAAAAATCAATAACAAACTTGTGGTGTGTGAACTTTCTAAATAAATTTATTACTGGTTAACTGAATCACTTTATTTGCTGTGGATAAAGGTGGTAAAAATGAACTTAACTGTTACAATTTAATTTTAAACAATAAAACCAGGTAGTTAAATCTCCAGTGCAACATAATTTTAATAAGTTTAAGTTACAATCTAAATAATCTAAAAATCTAAATAATTAATAAAATACACCTTTATATATATATATATATATATATATATATATATATATATATATATACATGTACAATATATATGTACAACAAACCTACAGGCTGCTTTACCAAGCACTGTAT
>JAOUQZ010000025.1:2722624-2736270 GCA_028564935.1 Neosilurus hyrtlii | reverse complement strand
CAAAAGACACCTTCAGTTTAAAAATTTAGAGAAAAAAAAAAAAAAAAAAACAAACAAAAAAAAAAACAGACACCAGGATCGGTGATCAAATGTAAGCGCCAAGCTCATCACTCTGATCCACACCCTTCTCCTTGAAGGTTATAGATACACAATAACATACTGTGCATATATTTGCAGTGATTTTTTCACTAATAGTTCTGCCAAACCCTAACCCTCAATTTCCACTTTTGTACTTGAGGCAAATAAACAAACATCACCAAAACAACATAACAACCAAAGCTCATTGGCGGTGCTTAAGGTTCTCAATGTACACACACGCACACACACACACACACACACACACACACACACACACACACACACACAAAGCCTGTTTTTGATCTCAAAGCTGGCTTCATTAATGACATTCATGCTGACAGAGTTACTGTATGGACCTGCCAACCACTCCTTTCCCACAGGCTCTGCAAAAAACTGTACAGTGGTGGGGGTGTAGCTGTAACACAACAGTGAACACACTTTTGAAAATATTGTCCAGTCTGTGATGACGTTTATTAGTGACGGTGACGCTGTGCGTTCCTCATTTACCAACACAAATCCAGCCTTTATGTATTCTTAGTGACGTATTAGAATGGTAGCTATTATCGTAATTTTATTATTAAGCCTAATAAAGACTCTTGTATATGTGCTTATTATCTATTGTTATAAGGGCATAGTTAAGGATCTAACAGAAATCTGATTGGCTGAGTTCTGGTTGTGTTTGTGCATTAGGTCTCATAATAGTTAAAATTTTAAATGCTACATTTAGACACCTATTGTGTCCATGGAATCCCTTACTTTTTGCCTGGTATGTTGCTTAGCAACTAAATCTGACAGTTGTTTTTAAATTATTATTCAATTCTACCGGGGCCACATCAGCCCTGAAAATCTGGGAGGAAAATGGCAATATATGACTAAGGACATTAAAGGTTGGTTTATATAATACATAATTACATATGTAGTGTAACAGTCCTACATCTGGTAATATTCAAATTTATGCTTCAAAGTAGTTGATTATAAACCACTGCAAGCACTAATGATTTTTTCCAGAATTTTCATGTGTACTGGTTATTAAGTGGTTACACAGCGTTCTGCACTTTTGCTTTCATTTTCCCAGAAATACTGTTCTGGTACAGTGTTATACTATACATCCACATACTGCACTGTGCATTGATAAAGGAGGACAAAATGGCAAAAGTAGCTAAAAAAAAAGCAAGAATTACTCGTGAAGCTGCTGTTATATTTGGTCTTGGTGCTGGCATAAGAAAGAAGGATGAAGAGATTGCAGGCTGCAGGTTACCAACGAACAAGCAGGTTATAAGATGTTAGATCTTATCAACATGAAGGATCTGCACAAGGTACAGTATCACACAGAACAAAAAAGGACAGTGCAAAGATTGTTCTAGAGAAGAGAATTTCATTTTATCTCAAAGAACACCCCCATGGTTTCAAAGAAAAAATTGTAGAGTTGTTTGATAGAATGCTAAAATTTGAGAAATACCAGTAGACTGCAGTTCATCTCCAGGTGTATTGGCTAAGCTGAAAGATATGGAAAATGAACTGCAGAAGACTTTCCCTTTGTGGGCTAGAGATGGAGAGCAAGTTATGAAAAACCCAGAATATATTCAATTTCATCAGACAATGAAAACTGACAGAGTTGCCCCATTTGGTGTTTTCAATCAGGAATTGCATCACAGTTGAGGCGTAAGCAACCACGAGCACTGAAACAAATAAAATTCACTGGTGCTGCCAAGACAGAAGAGCACATTCTGAAAGTCCTGCAGGTAATGGAAACTGACAGAAAGGACAGACCAAACCTCCGGAAAGGAAAATGAACATGTGGATAGTGTGATTTTCTGGATTTTCATTGTTACGCTTACTAGACTGATTTTGGATGTAGAAATTTGAATAAAAACGCAGTTTTTTGTAAAAAAAAAAAAAAGTAATGTTGCTATGTTTTAATTACTTTTGTCATGTGGATTGTGCAATAATCCCATTTATCTTTCCTATTTTCCATTTTTTAAATATCTATGTGGACCCGGTAGATGTCAATCAAAATGAATGAAATTTTGACAGAATTATTAGTTCATGAGGTAGAACACTATTATACCACAAGAATATAAGTACATTTAAAAAAAATCATGGGTGTGGGGTGGGGGGGTTGATGCACCCTAACTCTTATACCACACACAGCACTGTTAAATTCTCTAATCTGATTGGATTTTTACAAAAAAAAACCTTTAAATATCTCTGATATTATATATGAATGCACTCACTAGGATATGGGCATTCCACAGTATTACATGTAACTGTTGGTTAAAAAGCTAAAAAAGCACACGTTGGCATGTAAGAGAAAGGAAACACTTCAGGATGTGCTGTTCAAAGAAAATAATCCACCTCTGGGTGGTTACCCTGCTTTGCATCAGGCCACACCCAGTTGTTAATCATTTTTCTATAACAGCACACCCCCAAGAGTTTTATTCCACAGTGATGGATTACTGGGTTATACAGAACAAATCCTCTCACTAAATTCATCTGAAAACAAAGTGAACTGTTTTTTTCCTGGATTACATCACGGTCCAATTAAAAAAAAAAAAAACACCCACAGAGACATGTGGTTTGTTAAAAATGCTGTGTTCGTATTTTGCTGCTGCAGCAAGATCAGAATATTATACAAATAATAATAATTAAAAAAAAAAAAGTCACAAATTTAAACTTAGTTCATCTATGTAACGACAAAAACAGAATGTGATTTCTTTTCATTGGCATGGGTTTTTTTGTTTGTTTGGCCACTTCCTGTCCATAGTTTTTGACAAATCAATCTGAAATGTTTATGATGAGTCAGCGATCACCCAAGAATGTTCTTATTGTATTAGAATCCATTACTGATTACACTGCAAAACCTTATAAAAAAAAAAACCTTTTTTTAAATGAATGTATAAAAAAATGTAAACAAAATATTAGTTTATATTCATGATCAGAAGCTTTGATGTCAGATCAAGTTTTATCTGGATCTGATCTAGATTGTGAATTTGGTAGCAATTTAAATTTATCACGGGAAGTAAAATTTTTTGGAAGTGTGTTTGTATAGCAGGTCTGGCAGGGGGTGCTGTACATTTAATTACTGTGGCTTGGTGGAGGTATGCGCTCTCCAAGTGCTCTTGTATGGTTTGTTCTGGTTTATATTCAGTAAACAAATTGACATACATTGTTATTCAAAATAATTGTATATGATGTATTACTAATTTCAAACTCTTTTAATCCACTACAATCCAAATCAACATTAAAAATATTTCAACTCCTCCTTTTTTGGCTTGTTGTTTGGAAAATTATATTGAAATTAAAACCAATAAAATTACTTTTACTTCATGTCTTGCTTGGGTAGCAAAATCTCAGCAACAAATTAAAATAAAATTAAAAATAATAAATAATTAAAATTTTAAAATACTGTTGAAACATGTAAAGTTTTTTTAAGCTATAGTTAATTTGTCTTAATTGAGCAAGTGCTCTATAGTATTTGTTCTGTGGTTCCAAAAAAAAGTTTTTTAAAATCTTACTTTTAAACCTTTTTAACTAAATGAGATCATTCACACTATCAGTGCTCTGTCTCTGCATCTGATACTACAGTGCATCAACTATCATGATTGCTCATCAATAACAAAATCTGAAACTGAGATGTTCAAAAGGTTCAAACATAGCACTTGGGTCGAAGCAATCAACCATGCCAGGGCAAGCATAAACAGAAGCATGGAGAAGTACTTCAGCTTGCTGATTTTGACTGCAATACATTCACTAGTTTGATGATGGGGATGGGGTTGTGGTTTTTTTCTGGAAGGATATGACATTCTTAATGTGTTGTGTTCCTGAGAAAGACTGATCAAAGTGCACACATACAAAACATTCATATCCAAAAACCTTAACCACACAAATAATATGCACAGCTTCAATGACAAGATGTGATTTGCTATTATCCGCTAAAATTCTGTTTCTTCCTCATCATCATTATCACTGTTCAGATAGTACTCATCATCAGTAGTGGTCTCTGAACTCGACTCCTCGAAAACAGACAACATGGACTTATAGTTCTTGGAAGGCAAAAATCCACGAGGAGACAAGCTGTCTGGTGAGGGGCTGGAGACTTGGGATATTCGTCGGGAATGAGGTGGAGAAGATGGCGGTGTTGGATTTGTTTCCATATCCCATAGAACAGAGTTGGGCCCCATGTAATCTGGGCTCCTGGGATGGCCCTCTGATTGTAACTGTCCTGGGGGTCCTTTATAAGTAATATAACCACTGGAAGACGTGCCATCATTCTCAGATGAATCCATTAGACTGTTGATACTTGAATGTCGGCCCTTGGTCACGAACCCGTCCAAGCTGCTCAAGTCGCTCACACTTCCTTGCCGTGATCCTGTCGAGATTCGCCCAGGACCTGACGGACGCCCAGAAACCACACTGCTAACTGAGAAAGATCGTCCACGCTGCAGTCCATACCTGATATCAGCACAGGGAGAAGACATCACCACCCCCGTCGAGCTCTGCCTTACAACTTTTATAACATCCTCTGGGTGTGGAACATTCTCAGACTCACCAAGAGAAGTCTTATTTCTTTTTGTTAGAACATTGTTAAAAAACACGTTATCATTTAGTTCATCATCTGAAGAACATTCATATGGAGAAAGCGTTGGAGACGTCCCAAGTCTGGACCTTTTGCCAGGTAGTGTGGCATAGGAGTTGATATTATTAGGCTTAGACCAGTTAGGACTAAGGGGTCTACCCAGGAATCGATTTCCTTTTTCCTCCAGCCGTCTCTTGTGCTCGTTCATATTTGGGGAGCTGTCTTGCTTTTCATGTCTGAGATCTAAGCAAGGTTCAAAAGAGTCGTAAGAGTCTACCATAAAGATGATTGGGGTTTTTGGGGATTTCTTCTGTAACTTTGTACTGTCTAACATTGTTTCAGTTTTGATCTTTCTTCTAACTGTCGGATCATCTGCTTTGTCTAGTTCCATACTAGCTTTGGGAGGCTTGCTGTCTAATACCTCTTCAGGTTTACCCTGTGTCATAACCATCAGATCATCCATTTGGTCTAGCACCCTCCTTCTTTCTGGACCCTTGCTGTCTAATATCTCTTCTTTAGTCTGTCTTTTAACTGGCAGACCATCCATTTGGTCTAGTTTCCCAAGACTTTCTGAAGCCTTACCCTCTAAAACATATTTAAATTTAGTCTGTATTTTTACCGCCATATAATCTATTTGTTCTAGTTCCTTAATTCTTTCTGGTGCCTTGCTGTCTAAAACATCCCCAGGCTTAGTCTGTGTCCTAACTGTCAGACCATCTGTTTGGTCTAGTTTCCTAGATCTTTCAGGGTCCTTATCAACTAAAACCTCTTTAGCTTTCAGTTTTTTAACTGTCAGGTCTTTACTTTCTTTCCCCTTCCTTATACTTTCATAAGGCTTAACATTTGAAGCCACCTCTTTAGTCTTTCTACTTGGCGTATCAGTGTCTTCCGAAGATTTGCTACCGAATGTTTGTCTCAAACGATTCCACATGTGATCCACTGTCTTGGTGGGTTTACGCCCTGGCATCTCCCCCTTTTTAACAGCCACACCCTCTTTAGCTGTAGAAGGAGTTGAGGTCAGAACATTAGTTTTCTTACTTCTTAATAAGAACAGGCTTATCTTCGAGCTGGCCTGTCCCAGCCTGTCCCGGACTGCCCCATTGGCTTGTAAGATTTCTGTTAGTCCTCCTGTTTGCTCCACCTCACTAACTGAGGATGTACCTAGTGACAGAGAAATTTCTTTGGACCTCAAAGTGTCAGTTGCAGATGTGTTACTTTTGTCACCATGAGACAAAAGTGTGCTGTTAAGTCCCTCAAGTGGGATGTTTTTAATGACAGTGTCATTCTGTTTGGGGTGTGTAGCGTATGGAATTAAGGCGTTCATTTGACTGTCTGGGAACTTTGAATCTGCTGAGCTGTTTGAGATGCCATCTTGACAAACTGTTTTTTCTGTAAGCAGGATACCAGTAGAACCCGCTGGCTCTCCCAATTTCTTTTGATTCAGTCGATCTCTGAGGACGGAAGTATAAGATCTTTTCATAACCTTAGGAGACTCAACTTCTACTGGTGAACTATCATAAGAAAAAGATCTACTATGCTGGTTCATCACAGGTGGAGATGAAAGGCTATTTGCTGCTGCTCTTGTAGAGATGAGGGTGGAATAAGGAGATTTACTAAGACGACACTCTGACCTTCTGTCTGTATCAGGTGGTAGAGATTGTGGTGCACTGGTGGGATTGGAGTCAGATTTTAAATGCGGATCTTGTGACTCGACTGAACTGTAGTCAAAGGTGAACCATTGGTGCCTTGATTTTCTGTCCTCTTCCTGGATCTGTTTTAGAGATGAGGTTTTGGGACTAGGAGAGTTCAGTGCTGGAGATGCTTGTGTGCCCTTTAGTGGACTGGTTTCCCTTAGGTATTTGTAGATGCTTGGAGTACAAACACTTCTGGGCTTAAACTCAGAAGGGGATAAATGACTTGGCTGATCTAGAGAGCTCTGATGTGTCTGCTGTTGCTGTCTCATAGAGTTCAGATAGTTTGACCATAAATGAGATGGGCTTGTTCCTTCTACAGACAAATCTTTCCGAGGCGAGACACTAAGGTTCTCTGCAAATGTTCTCATCCTTATAGAGTTCACTGGGCTCGATGAAGACTTATTTAAACGACTTGAGTTCTGAGTGTTGTTTTGGTCAGACTGAGTCAGAGGTGTAGGAGTTAAACTGGCAGAAGGATTGGTGGAATTTGACTGAATGGTTCTGGGTTTAGTTGTGCTATTTATAGTGCTGGGCTTGTTTGTGTTGTTCATATTGTTAACATTGTTAGATTGCACAGAAATGCTGAGCCCAGGATTTGTGCTCGTCATTACCGTTTTGCTGACTTGTCTCTTAAGTATGTTGTCAGAATTCAGATTTGGGGGAATTTTTGGGAAAACAAATCTACTATTTGCATTTACCTGTGATGACATCCAAGCAGGTCTTTCTAGGATTTCACTATTTGAGTCCTCTGTATTTTTGTTGACACTGATGCTCCTCTCAAATGCCCCTTGTTTCTGAACAGATTTCAGAGTCTCTGACTGGTTCATTATTGGTGCATAGTTTGAAAATTGTCTTTCAGTACTTTTGTCATTTGTAGCAGGAGAAGTTCTGTTGGTTATGTCAAAATCTCCTGTGATTAAATATCTCTGCTTTCTTGACTCCATCTCTTCCCATTTGGGAGAGAAGGGCTTGGGTTTGAGGGTATCTGAGAGTTGTTCACAAGATGCAAAAAAGTTTTTTCTTGCAAGTGTCTCTTTGGTAGGATTATTTGTGGAAACCAGGTTGGACTGTGGTTGGGAAATCTTAAATATGCTTTTACTAGGTACATTTACATTTAGAGAGGTGATGGATGCAGAAATCTCCTTGTCCATTCGAAAATTCTCAGGAATGGGTTTTCTTGAGTTCAATCTTCGAGAAGACAAAAGCAAAGTGCTTGTTGTTGGCCTTGACCTTAGTGAAGAGAAGGACTCTCCCTGATCCATTGACTGTGCCATCCTTCTGTGGTCACTATGCTGAAGGGACAGAGGATGGGTGGACCGAGGCACCTCACTGGAGCTTTCATTCTGCCATTCAACAGAGCTCCTGCTGGTTCCTGTTGACCCCCTGAGCCTATTACCGTAGTCACTGACCGGTTCACCCCGTGCCTGTATCTGTTGAAGGGGAAATCGTTGTTGTTGTTCATCCTGACTCAAAGCTGACATGTTGGTATTTTGTGCAACACCTGGTCCAGCATTGCTAAGTTCTCGTTTGTGTTTTCGAAGGCGTTCGCTCCAGTGAGGAGCAAGAACGGAAACTAAGGTAGAAGTAAACATCGCTGCAGTGGAACTGATAAGATCAGATTTCAGATTACTACTGTTATTAGAAGAAGGGAATGAGGGCAGTGACAAGGCCTGGTTTATAGCTGTGAGAGAACATGCACAGACCTGGCACTCAGAGTCGGCCTTTGAACCTGTATCCTTTCTAAAAGGGATTAGATTACTGTGAGAAATCGCTCCTTCTGCATTCTGCCCTAGAGGGTCATTAACTCCTGATTGCTCCTCTTCAGTTTCACTCGCTGTGCTTCGTAGCTTTGTCAGGCACTTCCGACCTGCAGATTGTCCCTGTGTGCACGTTTGTGCAGGCTGACCTTGGTCACAGAGGGCTAAGCAATGCTGTATTCCATCCGTGGGTTTATGGTTGAATATGTCATGCTCAACACCGTTTCCCCATGAATGGCCTGGATCATCAGTTTGTGGTTTTGATTCGCTGTCATCTTTCGTTGTATTAACAGTTGATGCATTGACATCTTTTTCACCAAACTGCTGTTAAAAAAGTACAAAAAAAATAAAACAGGACATATAATTCCTAAAGTCTGGATCTAAAATATATGCATTTCATTGTTTACAACATTGCCTTAAGCTTAACATTACAATCATTCTGCAGGAACTGCAAACATTACAAAGATGTCAAAGAGCTGTCATGAAAAGCATTAAGCAAAAAGATGTCATGAAACCCATTAAGGGATAATGAACTGAGCTGTTTCTGCTTTTACATTTTTAGAGAAATCAGACCTTTAGGTTAATCCCTACCTCTGGATGTTGTTCAGCAGCTACCTTTGCTCCTGAAACAGATTTTGCAGACCTGTAGAGAAAAATAAACATTTACAGATTTGCAAATTGAGTACGCAGCCATCTTCAGAATTAATGGCACCCTTCTCAAATAAATGGCAGGGTGCCAGCTTCCCTGCGACCTTAATTCGGATTAAGTGGTTCAGAAAACGAAAGAATGAATAAATATTCTATATCAAAACATGGTTGCCTCTGCCAGGAGGTTAGGACAAGTATCTCCAGACATGTTAGAGATTTGAAGTTTGCAGTTATTGTAATGAAGGGACATTTAAATTAGAATGGGGTACCAGTAAATAATATTTAATTATAGAAATATTATAGACATTAAGTATATATGTTTAACATTTTAAATGAAACATTAGCGTTTAACTCTTAGGTTTATGTTTACATTTAATATTTACATTTAAAATTTTATTTAAATATAAACCCATTGTTATAAATATTGTCCCATTACATAAAAATCCATTGTTTACATTTAGAAATAATAATTCCATTAACAAATATGTTTTTTCCCTATGACTTCTTTATTTGTCTTTATACATAAAAATAATCCACAAGAATAAAAAAATGACACCCAGTTAAAAAGTTAAACTATTTATGTATGTGTATGTGTAAATGTGTGTATGTATATGAATATGTGAACAGCGCAGTGCTTAGAATACAACCCAGACTTTCAGGACACTCGCTGTATTTCTGAAACTAATCTGAAGTTGTGCCTGGGAAAAAAGGCAATAAAACGCAGCACTTCTGCATACTGACTGTTTCACATGCTCAGCTTGGGCCAGGACTCAGGCTATGTTCATACCTTGCAAATGTTCAGAGTCAACTGGGCCGAACAAGATGAACCGCATTCCGGCTAAATATTATAAAAGTAAACAGTCTGTACACAACTGACAAGCAGGGAGGGGTCAGGGCTTAAACTCTTGTCTGAGCTACCCAACACACACACACACACGTTTACACTCGCACGCAACTCTTTAGTGTTGCTGTGGACCTCAGGTTCCATGCCTGCCTGGGCTGCTGGTGGCCACAGTTAGCCAGGCAGTTTTAGATCTGAGTCAGTGAACTAAATGCTCCCAGTTCATATTTCACATTTTATTGGTGAGTTTTAACATGCTCATGAAATTCTGCCACACCCTCTTACCTCACTTTACCCTGCTTAATAACTCTTAACACAGCATGTAAGTAACACCATGCTTCACAAACTTACACACCCATTAGGGAATGACTAAAGGTTGTTCTATATCAGGTCAGATTTAGCGCACATCCATCAGGAGTTCTAAAAGACACCTTCGACTCCAGTGGTAGTTCTGTGACCAACACATAATGATCAACCTTGTGACATAATGAATGCATAAATAGGCAAAAGCATGAATGGTATTTAATTGTCTTACACCATTTACTTAAAGGGAGTGGTCCACATGCAGTTTAAGGGCTAAATCGGGTGTGGTGTTAGCACTTGAGTTAATCGTTATCGTGGTTGCCTAGATATATAGCGCAACTCATATGAAGCGGCTTGTAAAAAGTTAAAAAGTGAAAAGGGAAAGTTTAGTCATTGCGACTTACAGATCATTACTCCTCAGCTTTGTAGCAGCTCGGACTTTTGCCCTGTATTCGTCTCTCCTTGTGCTGGGAAACCTCAGTGAGTAGAATGATGTGAAGTGGTGCTGAGAAAGACACTCATCCAGATTCTCCGGTGTGTTGACCCATTCTGTTTTGCTTTTCAGAAGCGTCCTCTGCCTGATGTGCAGATCTGATGAGCAACAACATGAGAAAAAAATTACATTTAAAAATATTTACAAAGAACAAGTGAGTGCAGGTGCAAGTCAAAATATCATACAGTACATTAGTTACCTGATAGATGGGATTTTTTTAATCAATTCTAATCTAATTTTTATAACAACAACAACAATTATCATTATTATTACTTAATTCATTTATTTATTTATTATTATTTCGCTCTGATCCACCAGCAAGTCTGGTCTTGGTCTCGAGTCCACCCTTCCCCTTAGTCATGATTCATAATTTTAGAGGGAGAGGTCAAGACTTTATTTTTCCACCTAAGTGACAATGATAAACTATTCATTTTTAATACTCGCAGAATAATTAAACACATTAAAAAACACTGAAACTAATTCATTTGTTACCTCCACCAAGGTGCTTATGAGTTTTAATCTCCATCACACCATAAATAAAAAAAAAAAAAAGAGGGTTTCTTTGTAGACCGTAATCAATGTGTCCATCATGCTTTCTTCTCAATACACAAATTTATTTGAGTAAAATGATTTGGATTCATTTTTAGTTTTTTTTTGTGCAGATGCATCACGATCCTGGTCTATAAAAATGTATGAGACATCCTGTCATTCTAAAATAAACATGCGGGTCTTTGTTTACTTTACAGTCACAACCTTACACATATGTGCAAAAGTTTGCACACTCATGTTGTCGGAGTTAATCAAAGTCAAATGTCAGTGTGTTTTTAAATGAATTTTGTTCCTGATTTTTATTTAATCATGAAATGCGGTAGATGGTACACAGCAGCTACTAATAATCTATTCCTGCACAAAAAGTGGCATATTTTAGTGTGGGGATCTGGTAGCTATTGAAAGTTGGAAATGAACAGTAAGTACAATGTAATACATTAACATTTCCACTGTTATTACTTTTTAAATACTCATTCCACCATAGTAACTATTCTCTGGTGGTCTGAGGAGAAAAAAAAAAAAAACTCTTTATATAGCTTGATGTGCCTTCTTTGCCTTCTTTATTTTTTCCTACTGGCATGTAAACAGTTTTACTGGACTGTATATGTGGATCTGAATAGAAAACATTATGTAAATAACGTCAATCTGACTAATGGCAAACATAAAACCAGGATGTGTTCTGAATGTGCTAATCTTTTTATTATTTTGGGTTTTTGTAGGTGAAATGTTCAGGATTACAGACTCCAACCAAATGAATTACATATAATGACATGATGTTGGTACAGCGCTGAAGAATTTTATTAGACCCCTTTCACAATTAAAAGATAAGCAGATTGTTTATATCAGGAAGACAGAGGTCTCAAACATTCATCAAATTGTGTAGAAATGATCATGTTCAGCAATGAGGACATACTTTTCCTCCAGTTTGTGTGTTTGTTAATTCCGGTAGGAAGGTTTTGTTTTTGGTTAGGTTTGTGTGTTTGTTAGTAGAATTTTGCAAAACGTTTTATGTGGATTTTCATGAAATTTCTATAAGAGGTGGAACTCCATTAAAATTTGAAGATCAAATACTTTAGAAAGGATTCTTTAACACTGATTTTTTGATTGATTCATATAGAGGGTTGCTGAGCTTGGTGGAGGTTTGTGCTCTCACGTTTGAACAAAAAGCAGCAAACTACAACATGAATTACGGACTGGACTTCACTGGCCAAGAGTCCAGACATGTTTCCATTTGATCAAATAAGGGATTTATTTAATTCACAAATCAATCACACAAAAGGTTTCCTCCTTTCTGTCCCAGAGACGATTTTTGGGAAGCGTTAGAAAAAACTGGAACACAAGTGCTACAGAAACTGTGCAAAAATCGTTCCTATAAAAGGTAAACAAGGCCACACTTAATACTGGGCTTATGTATAATTTTGTGTTTTACATTTAGTTCAATTTTCTTTTTTCAACTAACACCACAAATAAAATATACACAACATTTTTTAAATGTCTGTTTTTCTCTCATTTCTGATAAGGGTCGAGTAACATCTATTAAGCAGTGTACATTTACATTTGTGGCATTTGGCAGATGAGGGATATGGAAGGGCCTTGCTCATGGGCTCATCAGTGACAGCTTGGTGGTACTGGGGCTTGAACCCCTGACCTTCTGATTAATAACCCAGAGATTTACCCACTGAGCCACCACTGCCCCAGTGTTCACTGGAGATTAAATCATAATCTATGCTGAAATCATAATAAGGAAGTGCTGTGGATTGTTAGTTTATAGGAGACGTGGTGATTGGCTGCAAAAAAAGTTTGAGGAGCTGTGATTTAAATGAAAACAGAGAAGAAGATCATAAAGAACAGAAGAGCAGAAATGCCTTAGAGTAAACCGCTTTAAAGTAAAGTATGTACGAGAGAAAAATCAATGTTTTTACTTATTTTTAATGCAGACTAAAATGATGACTAATTACTTTGCTGATTATAAATATTATAAACGATTTAGTTGTGCACATACCAGCAGCAGACTGAATACAAGCAAGCTTTAAGGGATTACAGGAACATCTACTTCTGAGACGAAACAATTACGTTTTCCCATGATTTCAGAAATGATACATAAGCCAGACAGACCACAGATGATGTGAAGCAGTTCTCTCCGTGTGTACTGAACATGCACTGACGCAAAGTGTAGGAATTGAATCAGTTTGCTTACTCTCAGCAGTTTGGATGCCCTCAGTCAAAGTTCCCGTGACACACTTGTTCCCTATTGCGTCCTGGACACCCCTGCAAACGCAAAAATATAAAAAATATCCAGCATGAGCAGCACCGGCCACAACGCTCGAGTGTTTCTTCCAAGCAGAGTAAAAGCTCCAGATGTGGAACTGTTTTGGTTGTATGTCATCTCTACGATCCACTCCCTTCTCGCCACGACAATAAACAAAAAACACCCAAAGCAACTGCTTCATCACAATGACATAACACACATACCGAGTGTTTGAAAAGCCCTCATAACGTGTTTATCCCAAAAATACTGTTATAATCACAAAACGAGGGGTGGAGCTGGTCACGTAAGCTGCAGTTGATGAGCAGTTGAAAACTGCTTATTGTAACAACACATGTTTTTCATGCGTCTGTTTTTCACTAAGAAAGCCCCACACACACACACACACACACACACACACACACACACACACACACACACACACACACACACACACACACA
>JAOUQZ010000025.1:2684140-2697100 GCA_028564935.1 Neosilurus hyrtlii | reverse complement strand
AGCTTTATCTAAAGAAACAACCAGGTTTGAAATGAAGTCTGCAAATTCACACAGGAATTCGGAGTACGGCCCTGGGGCTCTCTAAATAATAATTAAAGGTATCAGCTGCATTGGCATATATTTTGCAGGAACATATGTTATGTTAGTTCAAATGCATTAAATTTATGTCTAGATTTTTGTATAATGCATAGATTATAAGAACAAACAACTCCGATGCCTCCTCCTATATAACTGTATCTGGCAGGACTCGCTTCATTTAATGCAACATATTCATTGAGATTTATCAATGTTTCTGATAAACACATTACACTAAACTCCTGATCAGTAATGATTTCATTAACAATAAGCACTTTCAACGTAAGAGATCTAACATTTAACAATTCTATGTTTAGATCAAAGTTGCTGGCTATAGATTCAGTATGATTTAAATGTATGTATTGGGATGGGGCCAGAGCATATTACACCATTGGACATTGCCTTCGCTAATTTCCACACCTCTATAAAGTTACTCTTAGTAACCTCTGACTGACGAAGGTGTATATAATTTACTCCAGCATGTATAACTATCTTGGAGAACCTGCGCTCACCTAAGAACCTAAGATAACCTGCTATGTCTGCAGCTCTGTCTGCTCAAGTATGCCGCCGAGTCGTCACCCATTCGCCCCACTGCGAGGGCTCTGATGCCAGAGGAAGGGGGTTACTATCTCTGCCTAAGGCACCCAGACTTCCCGCTGCCGGAACAATGCTACTCTCACTCTCACTAGCCCTCTCAAACTAGCTCTTGTTTTTTTTTTACCATTTTGATTCAAACATTGTCCTGGGTGGATAATGTCTAGTATCCTGAAATACTAAAACAATCAGCTTACACTGTTCCTGTGCAGTATATACTAATAGACATTATCCACTCACAAACTTGGGATAATGCTTAAATCAATGAAAAATGTTTCTGTGTAGTTTATGGCACGTACCAAAAAACACCAGAGAATTATTTCTTTACCCATAACGCACACTCGCACGTATGCAACCACATGCACACACACACACACACACACACACACACACACACACACACACACACACACCATACTTTATAATTTCATAATAATTTTGAGCATACTGGCTGCCTTTGGCCTGGCAACATTCAGTTCTGACATGGGCCAATGTTGCACTTACATACACTTGTGTTCATCCTCCTGAAGGTCTGGACCAATGGCTAGGTAAAAGAGGAAAACTACTAAAAATAATAAATAGATTTAAAGGTGCACTCTGTAGTGTAGAGGGAGGTCTGTTAGCAGAAATTTAATGCGGTATTCAGAACAGACAAAACACTGGCTCTGGAGAGCATGTTTTGCATTTTTAAAAGTGGCAGCCAGCACAGGATTGAAGACAAAGAAGAATAAAGGAGGACTAAGAATATAGAAGCACAGTAGGGAGGGGTGTATTTATTTCTGTTAAGCTCAAATATGACTCCCCATTTAAACATGTTTGAAGTAAATTTGAAGTGCAGACAAAGTATGCACAGACAAACACCAGAGGTACATACATACATACTGGCAGTATAATACACACACACACACACACACACACACACACACACAGTGTGAGTATACTACACAGAAACTTAAAAAAGGTTTATTTTTACAATTTCATTTAATTTTAGCATTACCTTGTGGGGTGTAAAAAGTATAAATTCTTGTGGAAGGGGGTAGCAGTGGCTTTGGGGTGCAATCTATTGGGGGAAGTGATGACTCAGTGGTTAAGACTCTGGGTTAATGAACTAAATGCTGCCACTATTGTGCCCTTAAGCAAGGCCCTTAAACCGCATTTCCTCAGTTGGGTAATAAAAATGGTAAATGTGTTGCTCTGGATAAAAGCATCTGCCATGTGCCATATGCAGTCTAATTGGTTTGGTGTCAGGTGGACATGTTCATGTTTCTCATCCAAACTCTGACGCATGGCAGAATTAAAATTTTCAAATTCAAATTTTATTATTTGAAAGCTAATTTAAAAAACACCCTAGATCTCCCTTAATCAGGACTTGTGTTTATTGTATTGTATCAGCTTTACTGTGTTGTCAGCTTTACGGTGTTTCTAAATCCGAGGCTTTCTCATCAACCGACCCCAGGTGGTGAGGATAGGGAACTCTACATCTTCCACCCTGATCCTGAACACTGGAACACCACAGGGCTGTGTGCTCAGCCTGGCCCTCTTCAGCCTTTTCACACACTACTGTTCTGCTTTCCACTGCACAAACACGCTCGAGAAGTTTGCGGATGACAGCACCGTGCTGGGTCTCATATGGATCATAATGATGAGACCCACTACAGAGAGGAGATCCAGCACCTAATAAACTAGTGTTCAACCCAATCTCATTCGTAACACCAGCAAGACCAAGGAGGTCATAGTGAACAACGGTAGGACTAGTAAGACAGAGCATGGTCCTCTTTGCATTCATGGGGAGGTGGTGGAGCGTGTGGACAGTATTAAGATCCTGGGCATCCACATTTCAACTGACCTGTCCTGGTATGTCAACACCTCCCTCCTGGTGAAGAAGGCCCAACAACGGCTTTTCTTCCTGATAAAGTTAAAACATACTGGACTCTCCTCTCAGATGCTCAAGAACTTCTACATTGCTACAACAGAAAGTATACTCAGTGCAATGGTGTGGTATGGCAGCTTCACCAAAAATGACAGAAAGGACTTGGCCTGGGTGGTGAGAACTGCTCAGGGGATCGTGGGCTGCCGTCTACCAGATCTGGATACAATATATGCTGTCGGAGTCCAGCACAACCATACTCAATAACAGCTTCTTCCCCAGAGCTGTGAAAGCCATTACCTCTCCACCCCCCCCCCAACTCCCTCGCAGTCACACTCACACATGTAACCTTCTTACACAGCCACATATTCTCTTGCTCACACACACTCTCCCCCACTCTTCTGATTCTCACACAGACATTAGTGCTCTGTAAAAGGACATTGAATCCACAAACTCTGTGACTGCCTTGCACTGCCACACTTTACTTCATCTACATTTACACCCTAGGTTACATCTACTCTGCTGCTGCTATTTATCTATTTCATTTCATAGTGCCTACAGTGTACATACTGTATATCCCAGTGCTGCTGCTGCTATTTATCTATTTAATCTCATAATGCCTTTAGTAATACATACTTATATCTCAGTGCTTAGCTTTTATTCATGGGTGTTTAGAGTTTACATTGCTATTTTATATTTCTATTTAAAAGTTGTGTTTAGAATTACTTGTGTTTTTATTCTGCTCTTGACGGTGTTATTTGCAATCTATGTCCTCGATTGTTCATTTCAAAGCAGAGAGTCTCATACAAAATTTCATGTGTAAACATAATTATAAACTCTCTTGAATCTTTATTCATGACAGTTATATGATAAAGTTGCAACAAGTAGAGACCAATGTATGATTTTGATTCACATTTTCTAAATAATTGTTTATGAAAAGAGATATGGCCAATACATGTATGGGGAACCCTGGATAGAAGAAACAGAGAGCATAACAGAGAAAATCTCTGTGCATCTCATTAAAAGAAAAGTGCAGTGTATGAAAGTGGATGTGTGAGTGTGGGAGTTCATGGGGAGGAGGGTGGGGAAGGAGGGTCGGAGGTGCCCTGGTTTCCGGGCTTTGTGGCTGGAGCATCGGGGTGGGTGCTGGCCCTCTGCCTTGGGGGAGGGGGGCTGCCTCCGGGGCCTTGGGGCCCTGAACCCTCTACTCTGGCCGCCCTGGGTGGCCGGGACCTGGCGGGGTTGGTGCCAACCGGTCCCGGCTTGCTGGGGCCTCTGCCCCGCCGCCACGGAGAAGTCTGGAAACCGGATGATAGGCTGACAGTGACACCCAGGCATTGACAAAACTTCCAAAAACTGGATATGAACTGTGGACTGTGGTCGGAGACGATGTCTTTGGCGAGACCATAGATGCGAAAGACCTGAGAGATCAGGACGCAGGTGGTCTTTTTGGCCGAAGGCAGTTTGGGCAGGGGGATGATGTGGGTCATCTTGGTGAAGCGGTCGACCACTGTAAGCACCACCACATTGACTTTCTGGCGCAGACAGCAAGCTGTGACATACTCCGCCACGTCCAAAGCCACTAAAACCGTTGCCTGACCACAAACATTTTTGAACCCAGGATGACAGGATAGCAAGGACCTGTGTGCCCAATGTATCACCTGAGAGCGCAACGCTTCCGATACAAACAACCGGTTGCGAGGACAGCCCTCTGGAGTGGGTACCCCCTAACTAGCCTGCTGCACCTCATCTTCTATGTGCCAGGAAACTGCTCCTACCACGCGGTCAGGAGGTGGGATGGATTCAGGTTCCTTGGCAGCCAATTCTGATTCATATAGGCAGGAGAGAGCATCAGGTTTGGCGTTCTGAGAGACAGGCCTATAGGAGAGGGTGAACCAAAAACGACTGAAGAAGAGGGCCCACCTGGCTTTCTGTGAATTTAATCTGAGGTAGTCCAAGTTCTTGTGATCTGTCCACACCAGGTAAGGTTGATCCGCCCCTTCCATCCAATGTCTCCACTCCTGCAAAGCGACCTTGATGGCCAGCAGCTCCCAGTTCCCCACGTCATAGTTTCTTTCTGCTGGTGACAATTTGTGGGATAGGAAGGCACATGGGTGAATACGGTCATCTTTCGGGGACCGCTGGGACAGAACCACCCCCACACCTACATTGGAGACACCCTCATCCGGAGCGACTTACATATGTCATTTTTATACAACTAGCAATTAAAGGTTAAGGGCCTTGCTTAAGGGCCCAACTGTGATAAGGAAATGATGCATACCTATGCTAGAACACTTACATGCATATGCACACGCACACACACACACACACGCACACACACACACACACACACACACACACACACACACACACACACACACACACACACACACACACAGTGATCATGCTTAATGCATTAAACCCAATGTTTATGAAGACATATCTAAAAGGAAGCTGGTTAAGAGTTGCCAGCTGATAGGGGATAAGGTACAATTATGCCATTCATGCTTTATTACTTAATTTTTGTAAAAATTAAAACCAATAATTTAATGGGGGGGGGGGGGGTCTATAAAGTCCTCTTTTGGGATAAACACAAATTTACTTTCAATGCAAAGTCAAAGTATAGACTGCATTTAGAAACAGACAGATATGAAGACATAAAAACCAAATAATAATAATAATGATAATAATAATAATAATAATATAAAATAATAATAAATAAATCTCCAGTGAAAAGGAAATAAGAAAAATTAGATTCATGAAAAACAAAATTAGCTGGAATTAAAGTTATCGCAAAATGTGCGTCAGTGTATAGGTGTATCAGTGTAGGTGAATCAAATATTATTACAAATCTCTTTTAAAAAAAGTTATTACAATCCTCAGTTAATAACTATCATCAGACGAGTGTAATTACATGGAAAGGGATTATTTTAAAGCCTGTGTATTATAAAAAGCTTTGTTACAAACCCAGAGAGATTCACTGAGTAACACTGCTCCCTAGTGTACAGCGCCAACTCAATTACAACCGAGAAATATACAGTATGATGAAGCACCACAGCAAAGGGAGCAGAGAATCCCACAGCCTGCACTGAATAATTAGCATCTTTTAGAGATGGGAGGATGAGGATGAATTATAGAAGAGAAAAGTGTCAGAGGAAAAAGCAGCAAGATATTTATGTACAATTCAGTGAAGGATATATATATATATATGTGTGTGTGTGTGTGTGTGTGTGTGTGTGTGTGTATAGAGAGAGATTTGTAATTTTCATATATCGAGACTTTCTCTTTATCTTTGTCCTATTTTTACTTGGTATGGAGCAAATGTGTGCACACAATATCCTCTGGAATCAATAAAGTATTCTGATTCTGATAATAGTTGTGTGTTGAGTGTTCTTCCCATGCTAGCATGGCTTTCCTCGGGGTACTGCTGTTTTCTCCAGCAGTCCAAAATCACTACTCTGTGTCCTTCTGAGACCCAAAAATAATGTCGTGTGTCTTCTCATTTCCTCACACTGCTTCTGTCCCTCACCACCAAATAACTGTTGAACTTGATCAATGTCTAACCAAACTTCTTCTTGTTTAAAAAGAGTAACATCCTGTGGCTCTCATATGAGGATCTTACAATTACAATATTGTTGGGAAAAAATATGATGTTCTCATAAGAGGACATTGGGGTCTCAAGAGGATATGGCCCATAGGTGTGAATGCGAGTGTGAATGGTTGTTTGTGTCAATGTTAGTCCGGTGACCTGTTCAGGGTGTAACCACGGAATTGATTCCAACTCTTTTATGGGAAAAACATCCCCAATTTTTTACAATTATTCATTTATTATAGTATTTTGGCAATACATCTGTTGTTTTCCAGAGAACATGGCATAAGATTTTAAAGCATGGACAGAATTAATTAACTCTGAAAAAACACAGCCCACAAAATTCTGCTTTGATCACTGCCTAAATCTGTATTTTATAAATACACTCAGTTGGTAAAAACTCAATTGGGAAAAACCTTATCCTACTAGGGTCAGCTGACACGTGGTGAAGGTGGGGTACACCCTTAACAGCTTGCCAATCCATTGCAGGGCAACACACACAACCATTCACGCTCACACCTAGGGGCAATTTGGAACAGCCAATTAGCCTAATGTGCATGTCTTTGGAACCAGAGTACCCAGAGGAAACCCACACAAGCACGAAGATAATATGCAAACACTACACAGAAACAACCTCACCAAGACCGAGACTTGAACCCAGGACCTTCTTGCTGTGAGAACGACATGCGAACCACTACACCACCACACAGCAGCGCCCTGATTAAAACCTTGAAGTATTTAAAATCAGTGATAAAGATAAACTCAAGAATATACCTGATTAGATCACTTATAACAGATGAATGATTATCTCACCTGTGATGAAAAGGCTTGTTATTATGCAGGACTCAGGTGCAGATGTGGTGTTTTTCTGAACACTTCTTCTCTTTAACATGGTGAGGTGAGAACGTGATCATGTGATCACGTGACAATGACGTATTTTATCTTTGTGGGTCATTAATTTCTACTCTTACTGTATAAGCTCTATGTCTTGTTTCTATACTGTACATAATCACACACACACATATACACCTTAAACTGCTGTAAACGATTTTATAATATAATATTCATTAAGATTTAAGATTTAACTGAAAACAAAGCTCAATGATTTGGTGAGACTTGGTGTTGCTCAGCACCTGGATCCCTTGTTGACTTGGGTGTGTGGGGGGTAAAAGAGGTGGAACTGGGAAGGGCGGTATAATTGTAACTTTATTTAGCAGAGTGTGTATTTCACCTGCTTTAAAGTACAATATGACTGAAAGAACTCGCAGCCAAGTGGACACTGAGGTCCTCGGTGATGTCAATGAAGAATTTCAGACAGGTAAGATGTTTCTAAAAGATTTTTTTTTTATAATTAAAGGACTGTTTTTACTTATACCTTTATTATAATTCCTCCAGGAGATGTTGGCCGGTCAAAAAGTTTAGGTTTCTGTGGGCTTCTCCTTACGGTTCTGTCTTTTCTACTCATTCTCATGACCTTCCCGTTTTCTATATGGTGCTGCTTAAAGGTATTCAGCAGGTTTTCTTTCTTCATGAACTTTGTAAGCTGTGTTGATTTGATAATTCAGATACATGTGATAGATGATACTGACATGATGTTGATGAACATCATGATGAACAGCAGAACGAGTGTGAAATAAAATAGTACAGAGACATTTGTTTCTCATAAATGTTTGCTTAGAAACACAAAACTCCCTGTTCAAGATTTTCAAGATTTTCAAGATGTAAGTATTTTTAAGATGAAGTCAGTTTTGAATTTGGCTTTAAAGCAATGTTTAATGCTAATGGTTGTAAAAAGGTTTAAAAAATTATTTAAAAAAAATACAACTCAGATGAAATTTGTGAAGATCTTGTACACTGATGTTGAAACAATGTCACAACATCAGCACTGATTCGATCACAACAGTGCAGCTACAGTTGAGATGTTTATGGGACACGATAATGATTTCTCAAAGCCGGTGTTTATTTTATTTTATTATACTTCATTTATTCTGAAAACTTCTCTGTAATTAAAAGATTGTCAAGGAATATGAGAGAGCAGTAATCTTCCGTTTAGGGCGACTCCTCGGCGGACCAAAAGGACCCGGTGAGTTAAAATCCAATCACACTTCTCTAAGTTCTCCAACATAGAAGCTTATAAACTTTAAATGAAAAACGTTTTTAAGGTATTTTCTGGATCCTTCCATGCGTGGACACGTTTCGGAAGGTTGATCTAAGGATGGTGTCTTTCAACATTCCTCCTCAGGAGTTGAGTATCTTTTACTCATCTCACCTCACTTTCTATACCACTTTATTAGGTTTACAGGGAGGCTAGAGCTCATCCTAGCCGACTTCAGGCAAAGGCAAAGTACAGTCTGAACAGCTCGCCAGTCCATTGCAGGGCAACACACACCCCTAGGGGCTATTTCGAGTACCTAGTTGACCTAATGTGAATGATTTTGGACTGCTGGATGAAACCAGAGTACCCACGCATGCACAGGGAGCACATGCAAACTCCACACAAAAAAGCCCTCGCCAAGCCTCAAAGCCAGGACCACCGTACCTTCTTGTATCTTTGTTTTTCAAAAGAAAAGAAATAATTGAAAAGAACTCTAATTTGTGAGACTTTCTAGAAGGCTGGGGTTTGACCTTTCAAGGTCACTTAAATTCAAAGGTAACTGTCTCACTTAAAAGTTCATGGTTTCCTATTAGTGTTCCCTAGTAACAGCATGTCCATCAGCACTCGTTTTAAACTTATAACTGCTCTATCTCCAAGTCTGTGACCTTGTTTTTACCTTTGCCTTTGACCTTGACATTTCAAAATCAAATCATTTCTGGAATTCAATTGGGATAGTGACCCCACCAAGTTTGATGAAAAACTTGAAAAGCATGAAAAGCAGACAAACAAATAAACAATCGCCGGCAATTACAATACAAAACTATGGTGGAAGTGATAATGCTTTTATTTTTGGCTTCTGCAGGTGCTAACCAAAGACTCAGTGACCATCATGGTAGATGGTGTGGTGTATTACAGAGTCTTTAATCCTACAGTGTCTATTACTAAAGTGGAGGATGCTAACTTGGCTACGCAGATGTTGGCACAAACCACTCTGAGGAACATGTTGGGCACCAAGAGCTTGGCAGACATTTTACGAGACCGGGAAGAGATGGCTGAACAGATGGAGGTGAGAAATCCCCAAATATTCTTATTAATATTCTTAAATTAAATAATTCCCATTTAAATCTAAAAATTGAGTAAACTCATCTAAACCTTTATGTCATTCTGACAGGAAGTGCTCTATGCTGCGTCTAAGAACTGGGGGATTAAACTTGAGCGGGTGGAGCTGAAGGATGTGAAACTGCCCCAGACTTTACAGAGAGCCATGGCTGCTGAGGCTGAGGCCACCAGAGAGGCTCGTGCCAAGGTCAGGGCTCACAAGGCTTTCTGACTGGCTGATGACTGGTCTTAAGGAATGCTGACCAATCTGGCTGATAATCCATTAGACGCATCTTTCTAGTTCTTTTACCATGCCTTTCTTTTATTAGGAAATGTATTCAGAAAATACAATCAGCATTAAAATTAATGGTACTCCTTTAGTGTGTGTTGAAATTCATGGTTTCATAAAATGAGGAATCTGAAGCTACTACTTTACTTTCATGCTGTACAGGTGATAGCTGCTGAGGGAGAGATGAGGGCCTCGTGTGCGTTGAAGGAGGCTGCGGACGTTATGTCCGAGTCTCCAGCTGCTCTCCAGCTGCGCTACCTACAGACGCTGGCTGAGATTGCCACAGAACACAACTCCACTGTGGTCTTCCCCATTCCTGTGGACCTCATTACCAGCTTCCTGAAGAAGTGACCAAACAAATGAAACTCTTATCTCCTTAATTATGTCCTTGATTATTTATTTATTTATGCTAAATTATATTATTCGGAAATTGTACTAATAGGAAACATGTGTAGTTACCAGAATAAAGCCTGGAAGTTTGAACTGAGCAAAGAGCCCTGAAAATTTTCATACAGTAGAAAGAGTTTAATATTTTACAGATTACACTACATTACATATAAAACATGCAAATATAAGTATAATTTCTTATGACATTAATTCCCTCGTGAACTCCATCTCAGTGACTTAAAGAGCCCTTTAAGCAGTTCAGACAAGCAGATAATCTTAAATAAATGTTGTAATTATAATTAAAATAAAGTGATAGAACTGAATTATTCATCTATAGTGAATAATAAAGTCCAGCTAATGAGTACGAGAGAAGTCCTCTTTATTAACCCTTTAATTTTATGTAATTAAATTATCAATTCATTGTAATTTGGCGTCACAATGTGGCCTTTGTGGAAGTCACTCAGATCAGAACACTTGCTCATTCTTCCTGCTTCCAACACATCAAGTTCGAGAACGGACACCTCACCTTCTGCCTGACATATTCCACTTCATCGCCACATTGTGACGCTAACCACCTAGGTTTATTCATCTCTAAAACAGCAGATTTTGTGAGGTATTCCTGGTATGCAGTGGTATGTGCCTACCAAAAGTGAGCCAATGAAAGACAACCAGTAAACTGACAAGAGCATCATAGTTGCCAAAGGCTCAGTGATGTGTACGGGGAGCGAAAGCTAGTACGTCAGGTCTGATCCCACAGAACAGCCACTGCAGCACAAACTGAAACTGTTAATGCTGGCTATGAGAGAAAGGAGTCCGAACACGCAGAGTATCACGATTTGTGCGTGTATGGGGCTGCATGGACTCAAATCATTCAGGTGGTGTTAATGTTATGGCTGATTGATGTACTTTATATTAAAAATGACTCATTTTATTTGCAGCTGAAGAAAGTGTAAACATACTGGTCATACTATAGATATTATATTCTCATGTCATGCAGACTGATAGGAACGACGCCTGTTTGAGCGAACATGCGTTCACTGGCCTTCCACGTGTTATGGACACACACATGCTCTAACTAATTTTCTCTCTACCAGCCAGTGTTTATGGTATTTCCATATTACTGTGGTATTTAGACTTGTATTGTCTCACAATTTAAGAGTAATTTTCTCTCTTTTCTGGCCTCGTGTTATCAGAGCAATACCGCCAAACCACAAGGGGGCAGTAAAGCGTCGACTCACCAAAGACAACTAAAAAAAATCCTTAATACTAACAAAATCTTCTTTGTGACGCTTTTTGTAACGTTAAAACGACAAAGTTAATGCGTGAGTCGCTGCCGTGTTTGCAATCTTTAAAAAATCACTACTAAACAGATAACAACGCAAACACCGCATCACGTTTTGAATTCGAAATAACGCCATATTTATAGACTTGTTCTAACACGTGACCTGTTCTGCTGCCTGCATTATTCAACCAATCAGATTTAAGCATTGCCGTGACGATACACGCTGTAAAACCTATCGTTTCTCCGCGTAGGCGGGGCTACACAAAAGTGCATTTTAATGCTTAATTAAACACAAAACCATGAAAAATAATAACAACAAAAATAAATAAATGAATAAACCCATACATACATTTTATACATGGACATTATGTGATTTCACCAGTCACTTTCTAGTCTGCCCATAACATTTTTACATTAATGATGATGATGGTAATGATGATGATTATGAATAAAAACTAAACATAAACTATTTTACTTAAAGTTCATTCATTCATTCTTCTTCCGCTTGTTCTAAGGTCGGGTCCTGGGGACTGTTACCTAAAGTTCTGTAACATTTTTTACATGTCTACGCTGTCTTTTCATGCTTAGCTATTTTATTTAATTGTTTACTTGCATGATAATATTAATATTGACAAACCAGTATTTCCCCAATCACACCCCCTTTGTTAGGCATCTTTATGTTTCTTTGGTTTCCTTTAAAAGGGGTGGAAATACATGGAAACCTGGATCATATTGTCTGATCACATAGGTCCAAAGTTTCAACAACAGTGAGTGGCATCTGTACAGCATTAATCTAAACCATTATACTCAAAAACCAGCAAATAGTTAAGCAATATACTCATACCAGGCAAATATATGAAAAAAAAAAAGTCTAAATAGTTTGTTTTTGCTACATAATATTATTATAAATCTCTGATGACTTGAAAAGGATCCACACAGTGATACAGCATTGTCTCTTTACTTAAAACCTGTAAATCAGCTGTAGAAATTTCTTACAATAATCTGATATGACTTACAATAATCTTTAGGTATTGATCTGTGTTAACCCTGTACGATTACAATGTATCACCATTTGGCATATTCCGAATATAGAGTTTTTGTGCAAAACTGCACTGATATCGATAATTTTTGTTCTAGGTGAAATTTTGGACCCTGACAGATCAGAAAATATGGCTCAAGGGCTCAAGGTAAAAATGCTGGAGTTCTGTTTCAAGAAACCGTGTTTGGTTTGTAGATGAATCTCATCTTTATACAAATAAATAAACAAAAGATGCAAAACGATGTAGGAGGAGACAAATTGTACGAAATGTATGGGAAGAATTACAATATATTTTACAGAAAATACAGGGGGATTTGTATATTTCCTTCAGAAAAGGTCCTCAGCCTATTGAGTAACCACTAGTGATGTCTGAGCATTACAATGCTCTGATATCCTCCAATCAGCTTACGTCCTCCCCTCAACTCTGTCCTCAGACTTTCCTTGGCTACGCTTTTGTCTTATCCTCATGTTATATCTGAGACACATGCAGCTCATTTGGAGTGTTGTTCTTTTCAACATTCTGTGCGGTAACAATGGATCCTTGGAGGCTTGTGGTTTTGGTGGCCTTCTTCATGCTCAGCAGAGGTGAGAGATGACACAAGTTGGTACTTTTATCAGTTTGTTTAGAGAATCTGATGTAGTTTA
>JAOUQZ010000025.1:2662023-2681103 GCA_028564935.1 Neosilurus hyrtlii | reverse complement strand
CTTGGAGTTGGAAATTATGGATAAAATGATAATATGGTCAAAATAATCACTTGCCTAATAATTGTGCACACAGTGTAGGTGTCTTGTTTTAATCTTTACTGACTGAACACTTAACCATCAGGTCTGGACCCTGCTGGCCCCATGTTTGCAGGTGTGCCTCCAGAGGCGCGTCTGGACCCGACTGACGCTCAGTTTGTAGACGTCTTACACACAGATATGAACTGTAAGCCCCTAAACTACAACTTCTCTCCATCTTTTCTCTTTTTCTGCACTCGCAGTAGTAGAACAATTACTGCTATGATAACAATGGATACACCAATATCTTTTTTTAACCTAAAAGAGTAAAACTACTATGGATGGAAACACCAGGGACCCCTGATACAATATTATTAATATTTCAAATGTATTTTTCCCCAAGTTTTTGTAAAAATATTAAACCCTAAAGGAGAAAGTTTGTTAATTTTTCTTTCGACACAATGTTAGCAAATAACTCGCTCTGACCACACCGGGGATGCTGTGCTGCCTGACAGTGTGAGACTGGAGGACTGGAGATGAACAAAACCATTTCACCTCCTCAAATTCAAACATATGCATTAAAATTATATATATAGTAGTCTGAGTGGGATATATAAATTGCTGCACACAAAGGACCTTGATACATAACTGAATTGATTTTTTTCCCCGTCTATCTCTAAAAACTGTATTTTTTGTTTCATCAGTAATATCACTAATACTGATAACCAGTCAGGCCATTATGTACCATCATATTTAAAACTGTTTCCAGGTGAACTAATGTTCATGAAGAGCTCACACATTTGTTTTCACACACTTAACCACCTTGAAATAAAATGCATTATCAACAGTAGTCGGCTTGGCTCGAGGAAGGTTGCAGTGAGAAGAGCTTCTTTATACTTTATTATCTTTCTACCTCTGGATTGTCTGTAGATGTTTTACTTATACCTGTGTTTTCTTTCAAATTCAAATTCAAATTTTATTTGTCACATACAAATTATACACAGTACAATATGTAGTGAAATGCTTAGTACGACTGTCCAGAATATAAAGAATAAACTATTAGGTAACAAGGAGAAAAAAAAGTATATAATTACTTTAGTGTATAATTAGCTTTTACCATTGCTGATTTTCGTCAAGATTAGCTGCATAACCGTCAGCATGTTTCTGCCCTGCGATGGCCTGGCGAGCTGTCCAGGGTGTACTCTGCACTTGCCCAGAGTCGGCTGAGATGGGCACCAGCCTTCCCGCGACCCTAATTAGGATTAAGCGGTTCAGAAAATGAATGAATGAATCAGCTGTTACTCCAATCGTGATTTTGTAAGCTTAGAATGAGCCCTGTATGTCTACATGAGGCGGTTCCTCCTAGTAGCCCAGAACAGACAAACCTCTCGAGAAGAAAGCTGACAGCATTTCATGCTTAAACAAGTGGTAGCTTGAATCCAAAAGGTGCACAGGGTGTCCCAAAGGTCACTGGACACTTTTAATAAATTCCTAAAAATTTACACAAGAAACTGAGTGTGTTCATATTTTTAATATCAACAAAGGAGTCACTGCAGTTTTACTCGCTAGACTTGCCATCACATTTCAATGCCTTGAAGACTAGCTGTATGCCTCCACATGAGCGCCTCCATTTTCGAACAACCTTCAGCCACCTTAGGACACGGGGAAATTACCTGAAGATACTGCAGGAGTTTGCTACTTCATGCGAGGAGTGACCTTGCTAATGTCTTTTTTTCAACAAGGCTCTTTTGTTGATATGAAAAATATGAATACACTCAGTTTCTTGTGTAATTTTTAGGAATTTATTAATAGTATATAGCGCCTTTTGGGACACCCTGTATACTACAGGTGCCTCAGTTGGTAGTACATAATGGAATTTTGGAGTCTTATATGTTGTATATATGTAGGGTCAGTGGCGGCTAAGTGGTTAAGGCTGATCCAAAGGTTGGTGGTTCAAGCCCCAGTCACACCAATAGGTTGGGGGTTCAAGCCTTGAGCAAGGCTCTTAACCCTCATCTGCTTAGTTGTAGAAATTACATTAAAAGAAAAATTAAAATAATAGGGTCTGCAAAACACTGTAAATGTATAAAGAAGCTGTTCTTCCTCCTTGACATCTTCACCAAGCACAGATCGTGTCATCTGTTCAATAGCATGACATCAGTAGCCATGACTATCAAATGGCCACAGCACTGAACCATAGCCAACAGTAGTAGTGCTATTGGAGGTATTCTTGGTGAAAACAAGATCCCGATGTGTTTATCTTGACAGCATTTGGTCTGAGAGGAGCTAATGGTCATATTGATTTCTATGCCAATGGTGGACTCGACCAGCCAGGGTGTCCCAAGACAATCTTTTCAGGTCAGTTCATAAGAACTTTACAAGGTAGAATTTTCAGAATGTACAGTATGAACATGGTGTTGCTTTCTCTTCTCTTTTAGGAAAGTCCTACTTTGTTTGTGACCACCAGCGCTCTGTTTTTCTCTATTTGTGCTCTCTGAACCGCACATGTCACCTCACTGCTTACCCCTGTTCCTCCTACACCGACTTCCTCAATGGCCAGTGCCTGCAGTGTGATGCTTTTAAACCAGCTTCCTGTCCTGTTCTGGGTAATGTGAAAATATCACCAAGTAGATGAGTAACAAATGAAAAGAAGATCTAATATGAAGTGATCACTGAGATAAAGCAGAACATCTTTTATGTTCCTTAGTATTTCTTGTACATGTCAGTGGAACTGTACAGGAGCGATAAACACTGCTCCTATCTTCCTTCAGTCAGTATTTTAAATATGATGATGATGATGAGGGTGGGGGTGGAGGTGCTGATATGTCTGGGGTGAAGGCCATAGCCTACTGTGCATGTTTTGGATATGAGAAGAAACTAGAGTACCTGGAGGAAACTCCTGTAAGCAAAGGGAGAACATGCAAACTCCACACAGAAATGCCCAAGCCGGGGAATCGAACCCAGTCCTTCCACTGATCTGCCACCCTATATCCATTATAACATTATATAATAAAAAATGAAACCAGTGGTTTTCTTTTTATTTGTCATCCATCCATGTGTACACAATAGCATTATGAGTGGGTGTGATAACTAATAAAGTTTGAGATTTTTTCTCTAGGATACGATCTGAGCCAGTGGAGGGATACACTGTTGACTCTGGGCCAGACGAAGGTTTATTTCTCGACCACAGCAGAGCTGCCGTACAAGAGTGAGTTTTCAGAACTGTGGTACATGATCTCTTCATAAAATCCCATTTTAATCATAAAGGAACTACTTTTCCTTTTATTTGTGAAAGAGACGAGTTACATAGTGGACACTGTGACGTGGAACCAGTACCTGCGATGGGGGGTTGTTATCCTTCGACTTCACAGCATTAAAAACGTAACCGAGGCGAGGATTGACCAGTAAGTAACACTAAAATTTTATGTGTGTGTGGTCTAGCTATTCATCACATTGTGGGGACATAAATCTGTTTACACAGTCACGTTGTGGGGACTTGGCTTCCTTATGGGGACAAACCACATGTCCCCATGATGTAAATCATTACATTTTAAGGTGAAGATGTTTTAGGATTAGGGTAAGGTTAGGGTAAGGTTAGGGTAAGGTTATAGTAAGGCAAGTAGTGGTTATGTTTAGTGTTTAGGGAAATTTCTCCAGGATAAGAATGCAAGTCCATGTATTGTCCCCACAAGTCATGGAAACGAGACTGTGTGTGTATATATATATATATATATTTCCATGTGATATATTTTCCTGTAGTTGATGAGAAACGTGTCTGTTGTTGCTCAGTAAGCTGCTGCGGTTCGAGCAACACAGCTCCATGCGGTTGCTTGCCCAGTTTGATGAGGACTTGTATCCAGTTCAGAAGATCTCCCTCCAGATTGTTACTGGGAATGTGATAGGACCTCAATGTAAGATTCGTCTTCTCCAAATAACCATTACACCACTGGATCTGCCAGAGAGGTGAGCGCTGGTTCAAGAGATAAGTTTCAACAGAATTGCCCTGTGGACAGTCCATAGTGATAAATGAATCAAAGGCATTATTAAATAAATATAAATATAACAAAAATATACAGTAAAGTCTGGGCAAAGGGGAGGTACACACTGAACAGCTCACCAGTCCATCATAAGGTCAACACACACAACCATTCACATTCACACCTGGGGGCAATTTGGAAGAGCCAAAAAAACCCATGCAAGCACAGGGAGAACATGCAAACTCCAGACAGAAACGCCCTCACCAAGCCTGTGACTCAAACCCCAGACCTTCTTGCTGTAAGGCGGACGTGCTAAACACTACGCCACCATGCGGGGCATAGCTAATAAAAAATAAGACTAACAAAATTAGAGTTTTCCAAAAGAAAAAAAAAAGTAGAAAGAAAACTAAAAAAAAATCACACTGAACAACACCGCAAACTCTAACAAAATAGGTATACAGGTTAAATTAGCATTGTTTTTATTTCTTTAGTTCTGTTTTCCCCCTCGATCTGTGCTGTGGTTGCTAACATCACTTTGAAGATGAAGATGGACAGTAATGAAGTAGATCCAGAAGGTGGCAGTAATGAGCAGTAAAGTTAAAAAACTAATACTAAAACTAAATATAAAATAAAAAGTAAACTTTTTTTTTGTTGTTTTTCTGTTTGTTAACACTTGACCTCTGACTTTTCCACTTTCTACAAATAGGTGTCGCACTGACTAGTTATTGTGCTTTAGCGTTTCTCTAGTCACATGGTCTTGGTATTATTGTAAACAGACACAAAACCAAAACAAGATGTAAAAAGATGTTATATTCAGCCAAAATGAACTGATACTGGAGGACGAGACGCAGATTACTCAGTAGTGAATGTGCATCTTTAATCTTGTAATCCGGTCGGCAGAATAAAATCCTTGTGGTATTTTGAGCATCACCGCTTCAGAAGTCTTTATGCTACAGAAATCCTGTGAATCTGAATATCTGCCTAACTATTAAGTCCTTGTTACACAGTAATCATATTTCAATTATTCTTCTTAATGTACAATTTGAAACCACAAACTGAAAAACGAGACGAGCTGCATCTAAAAATTCAATATGCACCAATGTCGTTTAAGCCGTCAGTCATCACCTGAAGCCATCAAACTAAACTCATAAATATGTAGGTTTTACAAAGCACAATGTTACTAGGAACAGCTGGGAGGAACAACGTGGAGATGAACATTTCATTCATTTGCTCTCATTTCTTCTCCAGGCCTCCGATGTGTCGCCATGACCTGGTCATGGAGGAGAATGCAGAGGTCACCTTTAAACCACTGTCATGTGATCAACCTCATCTATAAGCCTTCACAAAGTTGTTACCTGCTGTATGTTACAAATGCAAACCAGCTACATCAAGGAGCATGTAGCATCTGGTGAAGCAGCGACGGAAACATGGCACTGTGGATGATCTGGTGCCTACACACGGACAGGTTATATATTAGACCACTGAAAAGATGGTTAAGGACTTTCTTCTCCACTGTCCAATCTACTGCATTTCGCACCACTGGAACGGTTTATTTGGATTCCCGGTATGAATAAATGTATTAATCTATTTATTTCCCTGCAAAGGAAACATTGATACTTCATAATGCTTTGTCATGCATGCATATACTTTGTCAATTTACTGCTTCAGAAAAATTTGATTCTCTTTTTTGTTTTTTTTTAACTCAATCCTGTCAACAAAATAATTTCAAACTTCAAGAATTCTTGAAAGTTCCTCTCATGGATCTTCTGATTTCTTGAGGCTCCTATCTGATTGGCTCTCCAGATGAGCCAAAGTCACAGAGCAACAGGGCAACTCCTCACAGCCCTGAGCTCTGTAATCTCTGTTCTCCATATATTGTTGTGGGTTTCCCTGAGGTCCCACAGAGAGAGAGATGGTGTGTGATGGCCTTCTGTGTATTCCTGGGATATATGAACATACGGGATATATATACACAACAGAAAAATGCTGAACGTTTTTGCAATATAAAAAAAGAAAATCAGGGATGCTCACAATATGATTCAAGGTCATAAGGAAGATGACGTGAGCATTCTGGTACACATAGACGTTTTCCACATCTGTCAATTTATCACCTTATCATTTTACAGTGTTTTTGGGGGGTTAGACCACTGTGGCTCTCAGCCCTTCATATCCGAGTTAAAATGCAACCCTGACCAGGATAACATGTTTACTGAAAATTAATAAATCATGAGCCTCCTTATTCGTGTAAACATGAAAAGAATGACAACAAAAAAAGATTTAAGAAAGCCAAACAAAAGATGTGTAGATTATTTATTTGTACAAAACTATATGTACATCATGAAATGATGATTCTCAACATAAAAACAACTGTTTCACTTACAACACATTAAAAGACACCGAAGGGGAAGAAAGAGTAACAGAATGTACCACAACACACTCCTAATGGAATCTCTGTAGATTTTATCGATCCAATTTAAACTACTTTAATATGAACCAAATATCCTCTGAAGGTGTTTCTGTGATCAGAGGTTTGTTCTGCTAACAGCTGGTAATGTTTTTAGAGCTGGTGTGATGGTGACTGCTGGTGGTTTTAAAAATAAAGACATCCATGAAGATGAAAGCAATTCATTAATCACATAATGTAACATTTAATCAGAAAACATAAATCTCTACACTCTGTATGCTCATGAGCCAAGCGTGTGAACTTCAGAATTACTTTATATACATAGAAAAGTTTGAGAAGCACTCGCGTGCGATCCTGGAGCTTCGGAGCTCCCATTCCTCACCACTGCGCCCCTGAAAACATTTCAGACATTACAGACAGAACAAAAAGCTTTAATTCGTTCCCGAGTAAAAAATGGTTTGGCCTTTACCGTTATTCGCCTTCCTTTTCACGCGTGGACCAGGCCGACCGCGGCGGCGAGTAAAATTCCGCCTGGTGTTAAAATTCTGGATGGGACTTTTTGGATGAGGGTTGTCCTGTACAGAGGTGGGACGGTACTTAAAACCATTCGAGTCCTTTTTTTAAAAAAACACACTCAGAACCAACACCATCAATACCAATATCCCATCCACTTACCCAGAGTTCTGTTCGCGGAGACACCTCCTCGGACCAGTCCGCTTCACACTCTGTCTCTTCACCCACATACACAGACTCGTTCTCCTGACTGAGCAGGAACACCACATATTACTCGGTTTAGCAAAAAAGTGATTAACTTTAGGGCTGTCAGATCTAAAATGATTCGCTGAAGGTGAGGAGGATATTTGCGTTCTCTCTCAGGGACTATTCAGAGATATTTACCGAGCTTGAACTGAATAAGTGTTTTAGTATAACAGTGGTCATGCACTCTCTATTAAGGTATGTTTTGAAAAACTACATTTGAATAAAGTGTTTTTTTACTTTGAAATATGTACGAGTCTCCCAGGCAACATTTGTGTCTCCTGCACTGCTTATTTCCACTAGTACTGAAAAATCTTATTTAAAAAAAACATTACTTCATACCAAAATAGAAACACAAATACACAAGGAGTTGTAGATTACCAATGGTAAGCCCCTGGTGGAGTAATAAAGTCCATGTTTTCATATTAGTGTAGTCAAAATAGGCCAAAACCTTAAAAAATAAAAACAAACCTTTTTCTGGTGTTTTTTTCATAATCATCGGTTCACCAGAATACAGTAATCGTAAATCACATTACCATGGCACCCAATGCTAAATACCATGATTTAAAAATAGACATCAGATAAGCAGGTAAACCGTAAACATTAGCTGAAATTCACTTGCTAACCTGTCTATTGCTATGAGTACCATGACGATAGGGGAGATCGGGGTTGGTTGAAACACATTTTAGAAGTTTGTCTTCGATGATTGTGACTTTAATTGAGAGAGTGAGGTTTTGGTGCTATAGCAATAGACAAGATTTAAGAGAACAAAATAATCATCTAGTCAGATCATGTCAGATGTTGCAACTTAGCCACACTGGGGTTAGTTGGAACCTGTCACAGAGTTGGTTGGAATGATCTCATACTTGCAGTATAAAAGCTGTACTGTGCATCTGATGAGGAGTCAGGGTGGAATACAGAGGCTGGTGATCTTGGTGGTTTTTATAGTGGTCACACCTTCTCAGGGTGAAAGTACCCTGTCCAGCAGCTGACCCCTTGACACTTTGCCCAAATCTGTCTGACTTAGTCACAATGTTTTCCTATTTTGTTTCTATTTACACAAACAGCCCCGCAAAGCGATATTAGCTATCGGTCCACTTAATATGAATTACAAGAGGTTTGTAGATTTTTATTTAAAACAAAGCTATACTACATTTTATCATTAAAATACCTGCCTTATGCTTTAGATTAGAACCATCTAATCTTATCTTTAACCACTTTAATGGGGGGGGGGGAATCTTATTTTGGGTGTTAACAGCAAGGCTTTTGTCAGAGCTTTAGGCACAACGTAGATGACATAACTTTTATACTTCATTTGTCTTTATTTGCATATTTCATACAGAACTAGTCCAAAATTAACTAAAAGTAATCATTTTAAATTACTTTTGTTTGCAGTACTTAGATAAAATAACCGGTTACATTTATAAATAGTAATTAGGAAGTGTACCAGAATACTTTTTGAAAGTAATCCTTGTCAACAAACCTGTCAACAACAATATCAAAATATGCACTTACACCATGTTCACTCTTCTCTTATGATTTTCATTATCTACACAAATCAACACTCGTGGTTGTTTTACAAAACTAGGCTTATTTATTTACTCTTTGAATTTTACGGAGTATATTGTGATCTGATGTGTCTCGATAACAATATTCATACCACACATCCCACATTACCATAACCATTAATAATGTCAGGTTTGTTACCTCTGAGGTAGTATCTGAGAAAAGGTCCCTCCAGCGATCGTGATCTTCACACCTTCTAGTCTCTCCTGTCTTTTCCTTTCCAGGTCATGACGGAGATCACCAGGAGCAGGAACATGTGGCTTCTGCTGGGACTAAACCAGGAGGATTTTAATAAGTGATGGGTGACTTAAGCCAAGCCAGATTGTGTCATTTACATAGATGATATACGTGACATGTACAGGTTTACCTGTATCGACCCGATCTTGCAGAAAATCTGAGTGTCTAAAGATGTGGAACCAAGTGGCCTATAGGATTAAAAAAAATGTAAAAACAAAGCAAAAAAGTTGATCTTTTCCTTACTGGGGTGAAACAATGAAGAGATAGTAATGCAGTTTAACATGAGTCTTAACAGGAATGCAGAGTCCAGTAAGAAAAACTGTTCAATATACCATCCTAACCTGTACTGAGATCTTAATACCACTAGGAACTTTCAAACCAAAATCACTAAACAACTAAATATACAGCAGGACGGACGGTTTAAATGACTATTTAGGAGACAAAGCAATGAATACTTAAAGAATTTTCACATTAGAGGCCAAAATTAATCTGAGGAACAGTTTGTCCTGTTGGAATTTAAAAGCTCTTCAGAGAGAAAAAAAAAAGATCAAACCTCACTGAGAAAAAAAAACTTTTTTTTTTACTTTTTAAAAAAAACTTGCTATCTAATCTGCTCGCTTGAAAAGTGTAAAATTAACCAATCAAAAGCTGAACAAAATCATTTTTAAAGTGATAGTCTTACAAGCAATGAGCTAAATTCACAGTCTGCAGGAGGTCATTTTAAAAAAACATTTCCTTAATTTCTCTTTTTCTTTCCCAATCTCAGGCCTTGTGGACAAGTACACAAATATTTTTTAAAACATGGATTTTCCAGCTTTCTCAGGAATACAAAAAAAAATAAATCTGCGCCCACACAAAAATATTTTGAAAACCATGCCAAAATTAACAATCGACAACTGTAAAGTCCCGGTAGCCAATCAGAAGCCAGATCTTGTCCAAAAATCGATGATGTCATAGGAATGTTGGTTGGATCAGTGGCTTTCGCAGCGCATTCTGACCCCTCTGATCTTAAATATAGTGGGAGATTACCTGCATGTTTATGTGTAAAAATGTAAACCCTACTGTAAGTAAAGTTAAAACCAGCACTATATTTCCTGCCACTTAAATCATCATGCGAGTGGAGACAAAAGGCCCAAAGGTACAGATAATGGTGTTTCAAAATAATTAAATAAATAAATAAATGCGCGCGCACGTATGGACAAGGCTTATATCATCAGTCTCAATCTTGAAAATAACACTCTCACAAGTGGATCAATTCTGTTGCAGCATGGATTAAACAAAATTACAATACTAAAAAAACAACTAATAATTTCAATAATAAAAAGCAAAACCAACATTCAGTAGCTCAGTGATTCATGCATCCATGAATACACAAAATACAGCAACAATGTTAAGGTTTGTATCAGGCATGAGACAAGTACCTGTTTATGATTGGCCCAACACCCTCTGCCACTTCTTGTTCTTCTACATCCACCAAAGAATACTCTTGTTCATTAGAGAACCGTTCATTCAGAGTGATGCCTTGACCTTGAAAATAATTTTCTGATACAGAAAAAATGCATTAACCAAAATGTCCTAATCTCAACCCTAGCGATAAGCACCTTGATTAACTAGATAACATCTGACCTTTGACATGATGCACCAGGGTGATGATCTCCTGTGCGAACGTTCCAGTGTGCACCGGTGTCTCTGTAAATGTCCCGGAATGCTCCAGCATCGGCAGGAAGTCGAGACGTTGTCGGCCCACATTGACCAAATCGAATGATAACTGCCTTTCAGGGGAATAGCCCAAGTGGCTGCATAAAGGATTGGGGAAGGCAGAGGATGAAGAAAGCAACCATAATATTTAAATACATGAATATAAACCTGAGAATAAATTTGCTCCTTCACTTTACTCTTATAACTATCATAACTTCAACTGTATCTAGGCATGGGCACCTCCGACAAGCTTTCAGGACTTTTAAAAAATATCTGCAGTTTAATGCCAACCATTTTTAAACCTAAAGACATGAATGTAGTTGTCTGGCTTAAATGTTCCACACCACAGCTTTAAAGGCAATCGGTCACAAAATTTAAAAATTCTGTTGATGTACCTGAAAAAACTAAATGAACAGTATACTTTAAGAGTTTTTCTGAAACTTGTGTCCCTTAACGCATCCACATCGACAAGATTTTTAATTACCTGATTCCTTTACCACATATGGAAGGGGTCCTGACCTCTGGTGTTACATGGGGCACCATGCATGTGTAAAGTGTGATTTCTGCGGGGCCGAGGGAAGTTCACTTACATACTTTTCTCTGTTAAGTGTATCAACCATAATGTGGTTTGGTGTGTTCCTTGATCGTGCAAGGTTCAGGTGACGTCTTCTTTTGATTGCTCTTTTTAATATTCAAATTCATTATTTTACAAGCCAGAAGTGTGGGGGGAAAAGCTACATCACAGGTGGACACCAGAATATGATGAGATGGGGAAGATTTTACGATTACACTTTTCTTTTATAGTAAATTTTCCTTGAACAGCGAATGGAACTGTATTGGCAAGCAGAGGCTAAATAGTAGAGGGTATGTTATACAGAGTATAAAATGGGGATTAAATGCTATCTTTACCATCTTGTTTGTCCATTTACATCACCTACAAAGATTTCTCTTGTTTCTCCTCTTTTTAAATATCTATTATTTTATACAGTCACACTTAATATGGTATAAAATCCTCCAGGACTCAAAGCTTATCCGATATACCAACAAGAATCAGTTAGAGAAAGGCTCGGATGGAGTGCATCAATAATCAACGATCCCAATCAGAACTTGGTTCTTCTTACTTGCTGTTGCGTAAAACAAAATTCATTTCCATTTCATTCCCAACAATCCACTCCATTGGGATTTGCATATTCTGGTTTGTGAATCGGTCAATTGCTACACAGGTCAGTAAATAATGCCACTCAACTTTGAAATTGGATTACTGATCATTAAACATAGTTGGATTTCTGCAGAACAAACCTAAACAACCCTCAGGGGAAATTAAGTGTTGTTTCTTCAAACTCAACTGGATGTTTGAACTTCAGTTTGATATGAAGTTTATTATAACCTCAGACTTTGCAGGATGTATCTAAAAAGCAGAGGTCTACAATAAAGGATTCGTGCAATACTTAATCATTTTAAGGTTACTTCCTTTGTTAATTTCTTAATTCAAACCTAAACTTTAATAAATATATTTGTGTTAATATTTTACACAGGTCTTCATCAGATTTAAGTTGGCTTTAAGCCTTTGCGGCTTTTCAGTACACCTCTGAGGGTTGAATGGATGGAGAAAAGTTCATGCCTCTTTTCACTCTCCGATTTTTTCTTCATCCTCTGCCCTGGCATCAACTTTGATGGACTTCTTGTTGCATTGATGATTATGTATTTTCCACATTTATAAAGATGTGAAAAAATGTCCAGTTCAGGCAAGCTTCATGCTTTAATGATGAGCAGTTTGACGACATTTATCCTTGTGCCTAGGTTCCAAAATTGGAGATTTGAAATACTTGTCCCAAGCAGAACCTGTGGGCTGATGCGAGCTCGATATACAAGCAGAAATCTTACATGTCTGAAGAATTCAACCAGTCATGCTGGTGAGCCATTGTTCATTTTTCCAGACCTAGTCAGATTTTTCCTTTATCAGGGTCCCAATGTAAGCTTGCTTCTTTACGCCTCTTCTCTGTAAGGAGCTGAATTTCATCCATCTTGTGACGCAAGCATCCACTCACAAATCTTTACATCACTGAGAGACAGTACTGATGAGAACCTGAGCCTTAAGACACCATTTTCTTCAGAAAAGTCAGTTTCCAGTCTGGGAAGTAGTAAATATTTAATAGTGAAGTAAACCCTCTTGCAGGCTTTCAACTTTCCAGTTCAGAGTAGTGTATTCATGAAAAAATGGCTGCAAAAAATGATCAGAGCAACTTCATAAATATATATTCACTGCAACCATGGATGGCCAACAACTGTTTCATTCACACAGAGAATCAGTTTCTTCTTTTCCTTGATGATATCACAGATTTGCCTTTAATGAAGTTAAAGCGGCAACTGGCAGTTTCAAAAGCGCTTCATTTTCAAGTGTAGTATGAGCCAGGAGGTCCACATCTCTAAGAGGTTCCAATGTATATCCAGAATTGTTTCACAAAATCGAGGAATGATAAACATAATTCTGTGGACTTACCTTCAGCTTTGAAAGTAGCAGCACTGGAATTTTGGTGGAGGCATCATCTTCAGCTTCAAAAAAGGCCATGTGATCAATCAACTAACTCTTGCACCAACCACAAATTCAAGGGCTCTTCAAATCCATCTCAACAATCAGGTTCCTCAAGCACTGGACTGTGATTTCCACATATCCCAACTGAGTGAAGACTCCATTCCTCAGCATTGTGTAAGTGCATGTGATCACTGCCTGCAGAATGCGTTAACCTTTAAAAACACCTCACAGTTCCTTGCTTAACATCCAATCTTCATTCTTAGACAACTTGAGCATCCTCCACTCGAAAGCAGGACAAAGCACGTGTGACACAAACTTTGCTTGAAATCTTCCCATCTTCCATGTCTAACCTCTTGAACATAACCTTGGATAAATGGTTGGACTCTCACTTGATTTCCTTCCCTTGGCCGCCTGAAATCCTTCTATATGGAGGCCAGTAGGCATAGTGATGGCGTTCCATTTCATTAATATGTACAGCTGGTACAGTTATTAGCCTTGTGAGAAACTCGTCACACCTCACAAACAAGGTGGTAGCAGAGAGACAGGATACACAATACTGGCTTCATCCAAGTATCTTTCATACAGAAACATCCACTGGAAGTCTCAGGTGTGAGGTCACCATCTACAACCATTTTCATATCAACCGTGGAGGATCCCAGGTGAAATGGTTCCTTTTTCATCCAGGATAACGAGGACATTTCATCTTGTGATGTGCTTCCAGAAGAGTCTGAAGCAACCCAGTGAGCAAACTATCAAAGGCCATGCATACACTGGGGAATTTTTTTTGTGTAAAAGGATCTGAAGGTCTGACGTATCATCTGACCAGTTTCCACTGATGTCCAGCGTCTATTTAAGGAATTCACTTTCTTGTGATGATGCTTTCTGGTAATGGTCCAAATTCCAAAAAGAGGTGCTTTCGTATGAAAGATTAAGTCTTCTTTAAGATCTGGAAAAGAGGCATGAACTTTTAACCATTCCTCCCTACAGCACTACTGCGACGATACTATACCTGCTCTGATGCAAGGGACGACTCATGTCCACTTTGATCTTGAGAGTCTCATGACCAACAAAATCCATTCTAGCTCCAGGATGGTTTGGGTTCCTATGTTGAGGATTGCTTTTCAGAACGTTTCCTTGTCCGAGCACACCTCCTGGTTGTGCCTCTTCCTCCCAGTCATGTACAGAGGCTCTCGATCTGTTGCTTTCATCCAATCGGAAGTCTTGTTCATCCACTGCCCTTTGTCTGTGAGACTCTCTTGGATGTGAGCCCATCCTAGGCTGCTCCTTGTTATGGCGCATGCCTTGCAAGGGACTTCCTCTTATAGCTGAAAAGGTATGGAATCTGGAGTCTTCCCTCAGGTGATAGGTTGACGAACCACTTATATAATCCCTTCCATGTTTATGGGGTTCCTTGCTTTTTGAGGATTCTCTTCCTCTGGAAGGATCTCTGCTCATTAAGGGTTCACTTCTTTTTGGATAATCTCTGTCTCTTGACAGATCACTGGCTCTCAGAGGATCACGGCTCCTTGGATGCTCTTGGTCTCTAATGGGATCATGACTTCTGGGATTCTCGTGGTGCCCAACAGAACCACTGCTCCTTGGACGCTCTTGGTCTCCAATGGGATCATGGCTCTTGGGATTCTTCTGGTGCCCAACAGAACCACTGCTCCTTGGATACTCTTGATCCCTACTTGGACCATGGCTCCTTAAGTGTTCTTGCTGGCTAACTAGATTGTGGTTCCTTGAATGCTCACGTTCTCTGACAGGATTACTGATTCTTGGTCGCTCTCGATCCCTGATCAGATCACGGCTTCTTGGACGCTCTCGCTCTATACCTGGATTATGGTTCCTTGGACGCCCATGTTCCCTAGCTGAATCACGGCTCCTCTGACGTTCTCGGTCCCTACCTTGATTGTGGATCCTTGCATCTTTTTGGATTCCGTGATCATGCTCCACTATAACAGGGGCAAAATGTGGACTGATGCCCCTGTGCGACACAGTATACTCCTCCTGTGGCTCCAAATCTTGGAATCCTTTAAAATTTAGTTGGTGCTCCTTAAAATTGGACTTCATTGACCTGTATTGGAAAAACAAGTACAATATTTAAACATTACAACATTTAAATAATAGCAAAACAAACAAATGCTACATTTGCTAATCCACTTTTTAACCAGAAGACATTAGCTGTCCAATCAATTTCTCTCCATCTATATATGCAATTACAGCACTCAAAGATAAAAAAAAAAAAATTGCATTTTAGAACAGGATTAAATTTAAAAAGGGGGGGTTCATACATATTCTATATCTAAAAATTTGTGACTTTATAGCCATGTTTTCTCCACTCCTTTCCTTCACCTCAGTAGATCAGTGTTCCTGTACCTCTCATTATAGGGGCTTCTTCCATATCGAACTTCATGTTCTTCATTATGATAGCCACGTTCTATTCTGCTATGTCTCTTTCCGTGAGAATGTTGTGGACTGGAACTTCTTGAATAGCGCCGGTCTACAAGTCTGGCATTATGTTCGTTCCTTCTCAGGCCTGGATCCCGAATCCTGTCATGCATTTCCAAATTATAGTGTAAAGCTTCTGAGGAAGACAATCTTTCCCTAGTCAGTTGTCTCTGACTGCAAGCAGAGTCCTCTTCAAAATTCTGGATGTCGTCCTGTGTCTGGTACTTTGACATGGACGAAGATTTACGCTTCCCAGCACGATCTATTGCCTCGATGAACTTGGCCCAGTGGTCAACCTGCTCCTCTGCTTTAGAGGACTCATTTTCCCAGCGTACTCCGCCTTCCACATGTCTGCTGTCAACACTTTCTGAACCTCTCCACGAGTCAGAACGCATCGTTGCATGGTACTGCTCACCGTAATATCCATCTCGCCTTCTGAGTTGCGCCGAGGTTCTGTATGAACGGATTTGTTAGTAATTACAATGAAAAAAATTGAAATAAATAAAAATCAACAACCACCCACAAGATTTTTAATATTAATATTTTATTGAGCTTAAACTTAATGAATCCAAGTACCTGGAATGCAGCGGGGATCTTGAACGTTGCCGTGACATTGTCACCTTAAAAACAAAAGAATGTGAGCCGCATGACCAGCCGATATAAAAGAAAGTGTACGTTAAGAGTGAGGCCAGAGTCAGCTGCGTTAAACAATGCAGTAGGTTATCTCATCTCTATTAATGTGACTAGCACATTAATTAGCATAAATAGGGCAGAATGTTGGTGCTGTGTTAGCACATCCGCCTCCGCAAGAAGGCCTGGGTTCAAATCCCAGGCTTGGGGCCTTTCTGTGTGGAGTTTGCATGTTCTCCCCGTGCTTGCGTGGGTTTCCTCCATGTACTTCGGTTTCCTCCCACAGTCCAAAAACATGCACAGTTCCAAATTGCCCCTAGGTGTGAGTGGGGATGTGAGTGATTGTACGTCTGTTGGCCCTGCAATAGTCTGGCAAGCTGTTCAGATAGGCGCCAGCCTCCCCATGACCCTAATTAGTACTAAGCATCTTAGAAAATGAATGAATGATGATTTTTATTCATTGAGCCTGCCCTGTTTTCCTCCATGTATACAAAGCTCCGCCCCACAAATTCATAGTGATTCAACACCGTAACAGTTACTGTTAGCAAAAACTGTCACATCACTTTCAAGCAGGGCTATTTTGCAAAACCTAGACGGCGGATTAAGGCAGGAGTGTTTAGTTATCCAGAGTAAATTCAGCTTTATTTTTTTGCCATGAAATCAGAGGCACAAAAGTTACCACGGATATTCTGTACAGTGATCATTGCCCAAACCAGGCTAACATCCAGACTGTGTTCATTCTGGTGGCTTATTGGTTCGGTCAGCAGTTACGCTGACTACTGCCTTGGTTAATAAAGCTTATAAACATGTACTACCCGTACAAAAAATAACTACAGATTTTCTGGGGATACCATATGCAGGCCATCTTCAAAAGTAGATTTGTTCTACCAGGGAATTGCTGGCACACGTTTTTAACATTGGGGGTTACACCTTCTGCTGACCCAAAAGAAGCCTTATGAGACATAGTAGACTTTACCAGTAACATCAGATATATTGTTTACATGGTTCACCAAGATAACATCCAAGAATGATCATGGTAACATTGCTACTGTAGGCCTAGCACAAAGATGAAGGTTCATGTGATGTGAGATGTGACCCCCCTTGCAGGCTACATATACTTGTTCTGAGACCACGGTGTAAATAATTTTAATACTTTCGACATAATTTTCCATTAGTATATGTAGTAATAAAAACAAAATTTTGATTATTGCCCTAAGTATCTTGCAGCGAGCTGAATTTAAATTAACAACTCTAAAAACTTATTTAAAAATCTCTACAACCCGCAAACACAATCTAATAAAATGCATCACAGCACTGAATCAATATCGAATCAAATTCAAGTCATAAAGCTTCAGTAACACTTCAAATACACACAAAGCTAATAAAAAACACAATGTTAAATACATGAAACAAGGAATGATATTTTATTAATAAATCCATAACATATTTCCTTATAACGTCCATGTTTATAATTGAACAGATTAGCCCCAGCAACGTTTCCAGTTAGCAAAACTTGCTGAAAAAAGTCTATAGAGCAGCTTGTTAGTCATTAACTTTTAACAGCAGCTAGAATTCTGCTAACTAAATATTGCATATATATGCTTTTGTTTTCCTCTGTAACAAGAAAACAGAAAATAAGAAGCTCTCCAACCGGTTAAGACAAAATTCCTGCTTACCCACCAACCTGCCTGCTAGCTTTAGCGTTAGCATTAGCGTTAGCCTTAGCCTTAGCAACATTAGCTTCAGCGCTTACCCTCTCCACTTCTCACTGCTCAAAATGCTAGAAGACGAAACGTCCACCAAAAAACAGATTTCAACACATGGTAAGTAAAAATTAGTAAAAATCGACGCGTTTCTATCAATAAAGTACACAACAACAGCAGTTATTAGAAAAGAGCGCGTGCTGCTTTCTATCCAAATGGTGACGCGAGAGGAACGCCATAAAGCATGACCCGGAAGTACATAATGGTTTGCGCCTAATTTTTTTTATTTAATTTCATTTTATTTACTATTGGTAGTGGCAAAATCGCCCTTTGAACCAAACCAAAGATCTATGTATGTATGTATGTATGTATGTATGTATGTATGTATAGCTCAGTGGTTAAGGCTCTGGTTTTAGGGTTCAAAGGTTGAGGGTTCAAGTCCCAGTAGCACTATTCTGCCACTGCTGGGCCCTTGAGCAAAGCCTTTAACGCTCAGCTGTATAAAAAAGGGATTAAGATGTAAATGAAATGACAACCACTCACACCAAGGGGTCACTTGGAACAGACAAGTAGCTGTTATTATATTATACAATTAACTATTATACAATTAGCATGACTGTGGGAGAGTGCGGAGTACCTGGAAACCCACCAAACATGGGGAGAACCACTCCACGAGTCGAACCCAGGCCCTTACTGTGAGGCGAATGTGCTCACCACTGCGCCATCCTATATAACTAAGGCTCCAGATTCAGCTCTTGGCACTTTCCACTACCATTAGCAATATGGTGGTGACGTTGACTTGAGATGCTGAAGTCAGTGCAGTGTCCAATACAAATGTCTTTGCTTTCATAGCTGGACATTTAAAAAGAAGGCTAGTTTTATATTATTTCCTGATTCCCATTAAGCCATAATTTGAAGTATACATGAATATATTTCTCCCCTTTTGCAACATTCCCAAAAAGGATAGCAGTGTCACCTTAGATTAGGTTAGGTTTTCCTGAAATTATACATTTGCTCAGTTTTCCTTTAGTTATACTTTATCAATAATGATTATTGATACTCATCTATGTGAAGACACTGATCACGTTAATGATTTCTCACAATAATTAT